>WQNJ02000061.1:1479394-1729529 GCA_016584745.2 Phylloscopus trochilus trochilus
CCGAGTTCCCGGGGAAGGGCGGCGGTGCCGGCCCAGGCTCTGAAACTCCCGCATTTTTCCTGCTGGGGGAAAATCCCCTGGAGCTGCGGCTCCGGGAGGGCAGAGGCTGCTCAGGGTCCTCGGAGCTGCGGGAACCGCCTGCCCTCCCTCGGTGTCCCTCTGGGGACAGCGCCGGGGCCTCGCGGACCCTCCCAGGTTGGGATTTTTCCCGGATTTGGGGGCGAGGCGGAGCCCTCAGCGCCTCCCCCCATTCTGGGTGGGATCTGTGGGGTCCCGCGGGGACAGCAGCGGGACTGCTGGGCCGGGAGCGGGGACAGCCGGTGGAGCTTTCCCACCCCTTTTCCAGGGATTTTCCCATCCCTGAGCACAGCAGCGGGAGCGGGGACACCCGCTGGAGCTTTCCCTCCCCTTTTCCAGGGATTTTCCCATCCCTGAGCGCAGGCGGGCGGGCGCTGCTGAGTGCGTGCGGGGTTGGAGCTGCTGGCAGAGAGAGCCCTGAAGTGAAGGGTGGGGAGGGAAAAATCCAGAGGAGGTGGCAGAGCTCATTGGGAATGTTCGTTAGGAATGTTCGTTAGGAATGTTCGTTAGGAATGTTCATTAGGAATGTTTGTTGGGAATGTTCGTTGGGGATGTTCGTTGGGATGGTTTATTGGGAAGTTCATTGGGAATGTTCGTTGGGATGTTCTTTGGGGATGTTCATTAGGAATGTTTATTGGGGATGTTCTTTGGGATGTTTTGTTGGGAATGTTTATTGGGAATGTTTATTGGGGATGTTCTTCGATATGTTTGTTGGGAATGTTCATTAGGAATGTGTTGGGAATGTTTATTGGGAATGTTCATTGGGAATGTTTGTTGGGGATGTTTGTTGGGAATGTTTATTGGGAAGTTCATTAGGAATGTTCATTAGGAATGGTTTGTTGGGAATGTTCATTAGGAATGTTCATTGGGGAATGTTCGTTGGGAATGTTTTCTGGGAATCTTTGTTGGTAAGGTTCATTGGGATTGTTCATTGGGGATGTTCGTTGGGAATGTTTATTGGGAATGCTGGGGATGTTCGTTGGGAATGTTCTTTGGGAACGCTGTGAATCGCCCCCGCTCCCTCCCCTCCCTCCCCTCCCCTTTGGGAAGCTCCGCGCTCCCTCCTTTCCCAGCGGGAGCCGGGCTGGCTCCTGCCGAGCCTTCCATGAACTCCTTCAAATCCCCCAACGCCGGCAGTCAGCCAGGGAAAACCGGGAAAACCGGGAAAACCGGGAAAACCGCGGGGAGGGATGGGCAGAGGGAGAGGGAGAGGGAGAGGGAGAGGGAGAGGGAGCCAGCGCCCTTCGCAGGCTCCCAAACCCAAAAACTCCTTCTCCTCATCTCCTGCTCCTCATCCTCCTCCTCCTCATCCTCCTCATCCTCCTCATCCTCCTCCTCCTCCTCATCCTCCTCATCTTCCTCTCCTCATCCTCTTCATCCTCCTCCTCATCCTCCTGCTCCTCATCCTCCTCCTCCTCTTCCTCATCCTCCTCATCCTCCTCATCCTCCTGCTCTTCCTCATCCTCATCCTCCTCATCCTCCTCCTCCTCCTCCTCATCCTCCTCCTCCTCCTCATCCTCCTCCTCCTCATCCTCATCCTCATCCTCCTCATCCTCCACTTCCTCCTCCTCATCCTTCTCATCCTCCTCCTCTTCCTCCTCCTCCTCATCCTCCTCATTTTCCTCATCTCCTCATCCTTCTCCTCATCCTCCTCCTCCTCCGGAGGAAGCAGGGCTCCGGGGCTCTGCGGGCGCTGCCTGTACAAATCCGCCGATATTCTCTCCCCGCCGAACAGCACCAGCCTGGCAACAGTGGGGGAGGAGGTGACTGACAGCTGTCAATCATCCCCCAAAAGCAGCTCGGGATATTTTTTTTTGCTGTTCCGGGATCGGGGAGGCGGGAATTGTGGGAGGAATTCCCAGCCCAGGCTGGCGATGGGGACCGTGGCTCCCTGAGGTCCCCTCCCGCCACCTTTGGGTGCCACCCAAGGCTGCCAAGGGGGGAAAAAACAAAAATCAAATCAAAACTCGGGCAGGCAGGGGGTGTGGATTTGGACCTGGGGAGAGGATTTTTCCTTTGCCTGGAAGTGTGAGGGGCTTCAGTTGGCCACCTTGTCCCTTGTCCCTTGTCCCTTGTCCTGGGACATGGGAGGGGGGGGTCACCCCTGAGGCTTTTGGGCAGAGCTGGAGGATAAGCTGAGATTTATTGAAAGGCCTTGAAGGGAACAGCTGGGGCAGCAGAAGAGCCTGGGCAGGGCTGCACCCAAGGGGGAGCCAGAATGGGCAGAAAATGGGCAGAAAATGGGCAGAAAAATGGCAGAAAATGGACAAAAAATGGGCACAAAATGGACAAAAAATGGGCAGAAAATGGGCAGAAAATGGGCACAAAATGGACCACAAAATCATAACAAAATTGGACCCAAAATGGGCACAAAATGGTCATAAAATGGACAAAAAATGGGCAGAAAATGGACATAAAATGGGCACAATATGGACCCCACCATCACGAGGTCTCACACTTTGATCAGTTCTGGTTCATTTGCATTTTGGGGTTTAATTGCCCAATTCCAGCCCCAGGCTGTGAGGTCCCATCCTTGTTGTTTTCTCTCTTCTGCCACCCTTGTTTGTGCTGTTGGACTGGAAATTGTCCTTGGCCTGCAGCAGGAGCAGGATTTGTTTGGTGTCACACTGAATGTGAGGCTCAGAGCTGCACAGAACCTGAAAAACATCAAAACTCCAACTCCAGGCACCACCGGGGGCAAGGGGATCCTCAAACCCCAAATCCCAAAATAACCCTGGCTCGGGGCTCTGACCGTCAAATCCCAAACCCTGGCTTGGGGCTCTGACCGTCAAATCCCAAATAACCCTGGCTCGGGGCTCTGACCGTCAACCCCAAACCCCAAATAACCCTGGCTCGGGGCTCTGACCGTCAAATCCCAACCCTGGCTTGGGGCTCTGACTGTCAAACCCCAAATCCCAAACCCTGGCTCGGGGCTCTGACCGCCAAATCCCAAACCCTGGCTTGGGGCTCTGACCATCAAATCCCAAATAACCCTGGCTCGGGGCTCTGACCGTCAAATCCCAAATCCAAATCCCCCTGGCTCGGGGCTCTGACCGTCAAACCCCAAATCCCAAACCCCAAACCCTGGCTTGGGGCTCTGACCGTCAAACCCCAAATCCCAAATAACCCTGGCTCGGGCTCTGACCGTCAAATCCAAATCCCAAATAACCCTGGCTCGGGCTCTGACCGTCAAATCCCAAATCCCAAATAACCCTGGCTCGGGGCTCTGACCGTCAAATCCCAAATCCCAAATAACCCTGGCTCGGGGCTCTGACCGTCAAATCCCAAATCCCAAATAACCCTGGCTCGGGGCTCTGACCGTCAAACCCCAAATCCCAAATAACCCTGGCTCGGGGCTCTGACCGTCAAATCCCAAACCCTGGCTCGGGGCTCTGACCATCAAACCCCAAATCCCAAATCCCCCTGGCTCGGGGCTCTGACCGTCAAATCCCAAATCCCAAATAACCCTGGCTTGGGGCTCTGACCGTCAAACCCCAAATCCCAAACCCTGGCTTGGGGCTCTGACCGTCAAATCCCAAATCCCAAATAACCCTGGCTCGGGGCTCTGACCGTCAAATCCCAAACCCTGGCTCGGGGCTCTGACCGTCAAATCCCAAATCCCAAATCCTAGCTCGGGGCTCTGACCGTCAAACCCCAAACCCCAAATAACCCTGGCTCGGGGCTGTTTGTGTTTCCCGGGAGGATGAGGAGGAGCCGGTCTCTCCGGGACACAAAGGCTGCTCAGACCCAGGCGGGGCTGCCCCTGAAAGCGGCCCCGCGGGGGCTGCGGGGGGCCGGAGCGCTCGGAGCGGGGAAGAAAGAGCCGCCTGTGCCCGCGGCCCGGGGATTTGCATCTGAAAAACCGGGCGGGATGAGAACGGGCTCGCCTCCCTTCGGGGGTGCTGCGGAGCCCAGCCCCGGGATGGATGGGCTGGCTCTGAAAGCCTGCCCGGGGCTGGAGAGGGACGGGAGGGGACAGGAGGGGACAGGAGGGGACAGGGAGGGGACAGGAGGGGACAGGGAGGGGACAGGGAGGACAAGGATAGGACAGGAGGGGACAGGAGGGGACAGAATTGGGAGAGGAGGGGACAGGAGGGGACAGGGAGGGGACAGGGGAGGACAAGGATAGGATAGGACAGAAGGGGACAGGAGGGGATGGGGATGGGACAAGAAGGGACGGGGATGGGACAGGAGAGGACAGGAGGGGAGGAGGATGGGCCAGGAGGGGACAGGAATGGGACAGGAGGGGACAGGAGGGGACAGGGGAGAACAAGGATAGGACAGGAGGGGACAGGAGGGGACAGGGGAGAACAAGGATAGGACAGGAGGGGACACGAGGGGACAGGAGGGGAAGAATTGGGAGAGGAGGGGACAGGAGGGGACAGTAGGGGATGGGGATAGGACAGGAGGGGACAGGAGGGGACAGGGGTTGGTCAGGAGGGGACAGGGATGGGACAGGGATTGGTCAGGAGGGGACAGAGATGGGACAGGAGGGGACAGGGATGGGACAGGAGGGGACAGGGATTGGGCCAGGAGGGGATGGGACAAGAAGGGACGGGGATGGGACAGGAGGGGACAGGGATGGGACAGGAGGGGACAGGAATGGGACAGGGATTTGTCAGGAAGGGACAGGGATGGGACAATAAGAGACAGGGATGGGACAGGAGGGGACAGGGGTTGGTCAGGAGCGGTGTCAGCAGGGCAGGGCCCGGGTTGGAGCATCCAGCAGGAATTTGGCACCTGTGTCCCGAGAAGGATGGAGGAGTGGGGATGGGAAGGATGCAGGAGGAGGCACTGGGAGGATGAGGAGGGCACTGGGAGGATGAGGAAGGCACTGTGGGAGGATGCAGAGGGATTGCCAAGGCCAGGGAAGGATTCTTGGGAGGGAACCTGCCCCTGGCAAAAGGGATTTTTCTCCCAGGCTGTGGCTTTTTGGAGGAGCGGGGAGCAGGAACCCAGTGGGAAGAAAGAATCCAGTGAGAAGCAGGAATCTAGCAAGAGGCAGGAATCCAGTGGGGAGTGGGAATCCCATGAGAAGCAGGAATCCCATGAGAAGCAGGAATTCAATGGGAAGCAGGAATTCAATGGGAAGCAGGAATCCATCGGGAAGCAGGAATTCAATGGGAAGCAGGAATCCATCGGGAAGCAGGAATCCAGTGGGAAGCAGGAATTCAATGGGAAGCAGAAATCCCATGGGAAACAGGAATTCAATGGGAAGCAGGAATTCAATGGGAAGCAGGAATCCCGTGGGAAGCAGGAATTCAATGGGAAGCAGGAATTCAGTGGGAAGCAGGAATCCCGAGCAGCAGGATCCCCCTGGATGCAGCCCCGGACACCCCGAAGGCAGAGGGGGGAGCTCCTGGCTCCGTGCGGAGCCTCCCGCAGCCCCCCCGCCCTGCGCCGTGTCCGTCTGTCCTGGAGCATCCCTCCGGGTGTCCGTCTGTCCTGGAGCATCCCCCCGGGTGTCCGTCTGTCCTGGAGGATCCCTCCTGTCCCCAGGCACAGGGCGGACCCCCGGGAGCCGCCCCCGCCCCGCGGTTTGGGGGCAGAGCTGCGGGCTCAGCCCGGCTTCTCCGCCAGCCTCTCCAGGGCTTTCCTCCCTCCCCTCCTCCAGAGCCGCCCCTGGCCGGGAGGAGCTGAGGAGCGACCCCCGCGGCTCCTGCTGCCCTGACAGCGCCGTCCCAGCGGCAGGGAGGGACCTGCCGGGACCCCGGGGCTTCGGGAACCCCAGGGGAGAGAGAGAGAGAGCAGCGAGAGCTGCTGGGTTTGTCTTTTGGGCCGCAGGGGCTGTGGCAGGGCGCTCAGCCCCTTGTTGGACCTGCCCTGGTGGTTCTGACCTCCTCAGGCTTCTCCCGAGCTCTGCTGGAGGCCCCTTCCTTATCCTCGGCTCCTTCCTCATCCTCGGCCCCTTCCTCACCCTCGGCCCCTTCCCCACCCTCGGCTCCTTCCTCATCCTCAGCCCCTTCCCCTCCCTCGGCCCCTTCCCCACCCCCGGCTCCTTCCTCATCCTCAGCCCCTTCCCCTCCCTCGGCCCCTTCCTCATCCTCAGCCCCTTCCTCATCCTCGGCCCCTTCCTCATCCTCAGCCCCTTCCTCATCCTCAGCCCCTTCCTCCTCCTCAGCCCCTTCCTCATCCTCGGCTCCTTCCTCACCCTCGGTCCCATCCTCATCCTCGGCCCTTTCCCCATCCTCTGCCCCTTCCTCATCCTCGGCCCCTTCCCCATCCTCAGCCCCTTCTTCATCCTCTGCCCCTTCCCCACCCTCGTCCCCTTCCCCGTCCCCGCCCGCCCGGGGGAGGCAGGAGCAGCGCAGGACCCGCAGGGAGGATCTGGGAGGAAGCGCTTCAGTCCCTGCTCCTTTTTCCCCCCGGCTGCTTTCGGGGACGCTGCGCGCATCCCCTCCCGGACCAAAATCCCCCCCCGCCTCCCAAAAATTATAACCGGGGTGGCTTTTTTTTTTTGGTTTTTTTGGGGGTGTTTTTTTTTTTTTTTGCTGCTCTTCCCGGGGGTCTCTCGGGGTGGGTGGGCGATACCGGCGGAGGTGTCAGCGCTTTCTATCTCCACCTCCCGGCGCCTCCGGTGGGCGGAAGGGCTGGGCCGAGCCCCCTCCCACCCTCCGAGCCCTTCCACCCCCTCCCTCCCTCCCACCCTTCCCTGCTCATCCCCGGGGTTGGGGGGGTCTCCCCCGCCCCTCCCTGCGCTGCCCACGCCCGCTCCGGGGGGAGGGAGCGGCTCCTGCGCGACCCCCGCCGCCCCCGCTCTTTGTCTGCGCCGCGCCCCTGCGCCCCCGCTCCCCTTTGTTGGTCGCTCGGAGGGGCTCGCCCGTGCTCCCCCCTCCCCACCTTCCCTTCGCCGGGGTCGAGCCGAGGGGCGGGCGGAGGGAGGGAAGGAGGGAGGGGAGCGGGGGAAAAGCTGCGGGGCGTGGGGCGGGCGCTCCGGGCTCGCTCCGCGCTGCCGCTCCCTTGTCTCTCTGATGCTGCGCGGCCGCCGCTTCCCCGCTCGGGGAGAGGAGCACCGGGATTAAGGCTGCAGCTTCCCTCCCTCCCCATCCATCCATCCATCCATCCATCCATCCATCCATCCATCCATCCCTCCATCCCTCCATCCCGCCTCCCTCCGCTCCATGCCGGGCTCCGGGCGGGGCTGGCATGTCCGAGCGGCCTGAGGCCGTGCCCTCCGCCCGAGGGGTGCCCGTGCCCAGGGCAGGCACCAGCCGGGCCCCTTCCCGCGGGTCCCCGAGCCTTGGGAAGGTGCTGGAGAAGCGGAGCGGGGCTCGGCCGGGCGGAGGCGGAGGCGGCGGTGAGGGGATGGAGCTGCCGCGGAGCTGAGAGGAGCCTCGGAGGGCGAGAGGGAGCGGCGGCTGCTGCCTTCGGCTGGAGCGCGGCAGCGCTGAGCTGAGCTGAGCCGAGCCGAGCCGAGCCGAGCCGAGCCTCGGGCTGCTCCCGGAATCCTCGGGCTGCTCCCGGAATCCTCGGGCTGCTCCCGGAATTTTGGGCTTTTTCCCGGAGTGCTTGGGCTGCTCCCGGAATTTTGGGCTTTTTCCCGGAGTGCTTGGGCTGCTCCCGGAATTTTGGGCTTCTCCTGGAATCCTCAGGCTGCTCCCAGAATTTTGGGCTTCTCCTGGAATCTTGGGCTGCTCCCGGAATCCTCAGGCTGCTCCCGGAATTTTGGGCTTTTCCCGGAATCCTCGGGCTGCTCCCAGAATTTTGGGCTTCTCCCGGAATCTTGGGCTGCTCCCGGAATATTTGGGCTGCTCCCGGAATTTTGGGCTTCTCCTGGAATCCTCAGGCTGCTCCCGGAATCCTCAGGCTGCTCCCAGAATTTTGGGCTTCTCCTGGAATCTCGGGCTGCTCCCGGAATTTTGGGCTTCTCCTGGAATCTCGGGCTGCTCCCAGAATTTTGGGCTTCTCCTGGAATCCTCGGGCTGCTCCCGGAATATTTGGGCTTCTCAAGGAGTCCTTGGGCTTCTCCTGGAATCTTGGGCTGCTCACGGAATCCTTCGGCTGCTCCCGGAATATTTGAGCTGCTCCCGGAATTTTGGGGCTTCTCCTGGAATATTTTGGGGCTTCTCCTGGAATATTTTGGGGCTTCTCCCGGGAATCTCTGGGGTTTCCCCCCGAATCTCGGCTGCTCCCGGCCGCCAGGAGCGGCGGAGGGGCAGCGGCTGCCGGACGCGTCCCCGAGGAGCCGCCGGGCAGCGGGGACAGCTCCGCCTTCCCGCAGCCAGGCCGGCGGGGATGCGGGAGGGTATCCCGGGGGTCTGAGAGAGAAAATCCCGGAGAATCTGAGAGGGAATATCCTGGAGAATCTGAGAGAATATCCTGGAGAATCTGAGAGGGAATATCCTGGAGAATCAGAGAGAGAATATCCTGGAGAATCAGAGAGGGAATATCCTGGAGGATTGGAGAGAATATCCTGGAGGATCTGAGAGAGAATATCCCAAGGATCTGAGAGAGTATCCCGAGGATCTGAGAGAGAATATCCTGGAGGATCTGAGAGAGTATCCCGAGGATCTGAGAGAGAATATCCTGGAGGATCTGAGAGAGAATATCCTGGAGAATCTGAGAGGATATCCCGAGGGCCTGAGAGAGAATATCCTGGAGGATCTGAGAGGGAATATCCTGTGGATCTGAGAGAATATCCTGGAGGATCTGAGAGAATATCCTGGAGGATCTGAGAGAGAATATCCCGAGGGCCTGAGAGAGAATATCCCGAGGATCTGGGAGAGAATATCCCGAGGATCTGGGAGAGAATATCCCAAGGATCTGAGAGAGAATATCCCGAGGATCTGAGTGAGAATATCCCGAGGATCTGAGGGAGAATATCCCAAGGATCTGAGTGAGAATATCCCGAGGATCTGAGAGAGAATATCCCAAGGATCTGAGTGAGAATATCCCGAGGATCTGAGAGAGAATATCCCGAGGATCTGAGTGAGAATATCCCAAGGATCTGAGTGAATATCCCGAGGGTCTGGGAGGCTGCCCCGCAGGACAGGGATATCCAGGGATATTCCCCTGTCCCGGCGCTGCTCCCGCTGCGGCCGCCGTGACATTCCCACCTCATCCTCACCCTGCTGGGCTGGGCTGGGCGGATTTGGAGCCCTGGGCGCCGGGGTTTTTGTTTTCTCCCTGCCAAGATCGACACCTGGCCGTGTCCCTGGCCCGGAGCTGTCCCCCGTGCCACGGCAGCAGCGCCGGGCACCAACTCCTGAAGGGATGGGAACCACGGGGAAAACTTAAACCGCCAAAAAAAACCAAAAAACCCCGGGCCCCGGGAGGGGAGAGGGATCGATGCCAGCCTGGTGGTGACAGCCCAGCATGACAGCGTGCCAGCTCCCCATGGCTGGCCCGGGAGCCCTGGAGCGGGACCGGCTGTACCAGCACAAGGTGTCCCTGGTGGTGCGCTACTTCATGATCCCCTGCAACATCTGCCTCATCCTGCTGGCCACCTCCACGCTGGGCTTCGCCGTGCTGCTCTTCCTCAATAACTGTAGGTGTCCCTGGAGAGGGGCTCCCGGGGCCGGAGGGGATCCCGGGGCCGGAGGGGATCCCGAGGCCGGTGGGGATCCCGGGGCCAGAGGGGATCCCGGGGCCGGAGGGGATCCCGGGGCCGGTGGGGATCCCGAGGCTGGTGGGGATCCCGGGGCCAGAGGGGATCCCGGGGCCGGTGGGGATCCCGAGGCCGGTGGGGATCCCGGGGCCGGCGGGGATCCCGGGGCCGGAGGGGATCCCGGGGCTGGAGGGGATCCCGGGGCCGGAGGGGATCCCGGGGCCGGAGGGGATCCCGGGGCTGGAGGGGATCCCGGGGCCGGAGGAGATCCCGGGGCCGGAGGGGCTCCCGGGGCCGGCGGGGGATCCCGGGGCCGGGGGCTCGGCTGCTCCTGGAGCTGCTGCTTCCCTGGGGACAATCCAGGATTGGGAGTTCCATCTCTGCTTCCCTTGGGGACAATCCAGGGATTGGCAGCTCCCCTGGGGACAATCCTGGGATTGGGAGCCCTGCTCCTGCTTCTCTTGGAGACAATCCTGGGATTGGGGGTTCCATTCCTGCTTCCCCTGGGGACAATCCTGGGATTGGCAGTTCTGCTCCTGCCTCCCTTGGGGACAATCCTGGGATTGGGGGTTCCATCTCTGCTTCCCTTGGGGACAACCCTGGGATGGGCAGCTCCTCTCCTGGCTCCCTTGGGGACAATCCTGGGGTTGGGAGCTCTGCTCCTGCGTCCCCTGGGGACAACCCTGGGATTGGGAGCTCTGCTCCTGCTTCCCTTTAGGGACAATCCTGAGATGGGCAGCTCCTCTCCTGGCTCCTTTGGGGACAATCCTGGGGTTGGGAGCTCTGCTCCTGCCTCCCCTGGGGACAATCCAGGACTGGCAGCTCCTCTCCTGCCTCCCTTGGGGACAATCCAGGACTGGCAGCTCCTCTCCTGCCTCCCTTGGGGACAATTCTGGGATTGGAAGTTCCTCTCCTGCCTCCCTTGGGGACAATCCAGGACTGGCAGCTCCCCACGTGGCTCTGCCCCACTTTTCCCTGCCAGGGGAGCGGCAGCGGAGCGCTGAGGGCGGCTCTGCTGCGTGGGCCAGCACGGCTCCCACCTGCTGCTGCTGCTGCTGCTGCTGCTGCTGCTGCCAGCAGGCAAATCCCAACTCCTGGTGCTGATCCGGGGGGATGGGAGCGTTTGGGAAGGGCTGGGGGGGGTGAGATGATCCAGAGGGATGTGGATTTGGGAAGGGCTGGGGGGGTGAGATGATCCAGAGGGATGTGGATTTGGGAAAGGTGCAGAACAGGGTCCCCGTGCCCAGGTGGGTGCTTGGGGACAGGGAGAGCCTCTCCTGGGCTGGCCTTGCCCTCAGGAGAAAGGGAATGAGTTTTCCCTCAGGAGAAAAAGGGAATGGCTTTTCCCTCAGGAGAAAAGGGAATGAGTTTTCCCTCAGGGAAAAAGGGAATGGCTTTTCCCTCAGGGAAAAAGGGAATGAGTTTTCCCTCAGGAGAAAAAGGGAATGAGTTTTCCCTCAGGAGAAAAGGGAATGGCTTTTCCCTCAGATACAAAGGGAAAGCCCTGCCAGGCTGCTCCCAGATCCCAGGGCAGAGCCCATCCAGCTGGGAATGCCTTGGGTGCCTCCTGCTGCTGCTGCAGCCACACCTGGGACACACCTGGGGCACACCTGGGGAGGGCTGGGGGCAGGGAGAGGAGGAGGAGGAGGAGGAGGAGGAGGAGGAGGCCGTGCCATCCCCCTGGTTTCTGTTTTTCCCTGCAGACAAACCCAACAGTTACTTCACGCAGACGCCGCCGACGCCGCGGGATGGTGAGTGCGGGGCTGGGGGGGCTGGGGGGGCTCTGCTGGGCTGGCCCTGCCCTCGGGAATAAAAAAAAAAAGGGAATGATCCTTCCCTCAGGAAATAAAAAAAACATTCCAGCCTCCCCAGGCCATTTCCAGCCTCCCCAGGCCAATTTCCAGCCTCTCCAGACCCAATTCCAGCCTCCCCATCCCAATTTCCAGCCTCCCCAGACCAATTTCCAGCCTCCCCACTCCATTATCCAGCCTCCCCACCCCATTTCCAGCCTCCCCATTCCATTTCCAGCTTCCCCACCCCATTTCCAGCCTCCCCACCCCAATTTCCAGCCTCCCCATTCCATTTCCAGCCTCCCCACCCCATTTCCAGCCTCCCCATTCCATTTCCAGCTTCCCCACCCCATTTCCAGCCTCCCCACCCCAATTTCCAGCCTCCCCATTCCATTTCCAGCCTCCCCATTCCATTTCCAGCCTCCCCATTCCATTTCCAGCCTCCCCACCCCAATTTCCATCTCCATCTCCAGACCTCACCCCATCCCCACTCCATTCCCATCCTCCCCATTCCATTCCCAGCCTCCCCACTCCAATTTCCAGCCTCCCCACCCCAATTTCCAGCCTCCCCACCCCATTTCCAGCCTCCCCACCCCAATTTCCAGCCTCCCCACCCCATTTCCAGCCTCCCCAGCCCAGCTCCAGCCCCTCTGGCCATCTGCAGGCGCCGTGGGAGGTGGGGAGGTGGAGCTGGAGCCATCTGGCCCGGGCAGCTCCTGCGCCCTGGCACCGTCCCCTCTCCTGTCCCCTCTCCTGTCCCCTCTCCTGTCCCCTCTCCTGTCCCCTCTCCTGTCCCCGGGAGCTGGGGCGGTGCCAGGCCAGGCTCAGGATGGATTTTTTAGGGAAAGGTTCTTCCCCTGAGTGCGCCCAGGAGCTCCAGGAGCGTTGGGATTTGGGAATTTGGGGTGTCCGGGTGCTCCTCCTCCTCCTCCCCAGGGAGCTCCTGGCTGACCTCAGCCTCCTGCTCCGAGTTCTGGAACATTCCCGAGCTGAAGGATCAAGGACACCCCCCAAAATCCCACCCTGCCAGCTCTGCCCAAACCCCCCCCAGAGCTCCGGGATTTTCCCTGGGAGCCTCTCCCAGCGCCTGACACCTTCTGGGGGAGGGGAAACCATTCCCAAAAATTCCCATTTTCCCCCTTCCCGGGGAAGTCCCAGGCTGTCCCCTCCACCCATGGCTGTCCCCATGTCCCCATGTCCCCCCATGTCCCCATGTCCCCTGCATCCCCCCATGCCCCCTGCATCCCCCGGTGTCCCCAGGCTGTCCCCTGCACCCATGGCTGTCCCCATGTCCCCATGTCCCCTGCATCCCCCGTGTCCCCAGCTGTCCCCTGCACCCATGGCTGTCCCCATGTCCCCTGCATCCCCCAGTGTCCCCGGGCCGTCCCCTCCACCCATGGCTGTCCCCATGCCCCCCATGTCCCCATGTCCCCCGTGTCCCTGGTTGTCCCCTGCACCCCTATGTCCCCTACATCCCCCCATGTCCCCGGTGTCCCCGGCTGTCCCCTGCAGCCATGGCTGTCCCCATGCCCCCCATGCCCCCTGCATCCCCCCGTGTCCCCGGCTGTCCCCTGCAGCCACGCCGTCGCTGCTGTCCCCATGTCCCCATGCCCCCCATGTCCCCATGTCCCCTGCATCCCCCGGTGTCCCTGGCTGTCCCCTGCACCCATGGCTGTCCCCATGCCCCCCCATGCCCCCTACATCCCCCCGTGTCCCCGGCCATCCCCTCCACCCACGCCGTCGGTGCTGTCCCCGCAGGCTGCCGGGGGATGCTGTGCGGTTTCGGGGCCGTGTGCGAGCGCAGCCCCTCGGAGCCGGGCCAGGCCTCCTGCGTCTGCAGGAAGGGGCCCTGCGCCCCCGTGGTGGCCCCGGTCTGCGGCTCCGACCACTCCACCTACAGCAACGAGTGCGAGCTGGACCGGGCCCAGTGCAACCAGCAGAGGAGGATCAAGGTGGTCAGCAAGGGACCCTGCGGTGAGTGGGGCTGGCATTGTCCCCAAGGGGGGTGGGGACAGCCTGGGGTGGGGACAGGGACGGGGTGGGGACAGGGACGGGGGCGGGGGGACACTGCGGGGCGGTGGGTGCTGCATGGGAATGATGGGAAAATTATGGAGAAATGGTGGAGAAACGATGGGAAAATGATGGAGGAATGATGGGGAAATGGTGGAGAAATGATGGGAAAGTTATAGAGAAGAAGTTATAGAGAAAGAGCGGGGTGAGGAGGGGGAGTGGTGGGGGAAATGATGGGGAAATGGGAGAATTAGGGAGAGGTGGTGGGAAAGTGGTGGAGAAACGGTGGAGAAATGGGAAAACCATCGAGAAATGATGGGAAAATCATGAAGAAATGGTGGAGAAACGATGGAGAAATGGGAGAATTATGGAGAAGTGGTGGAGAAACGATGGAGGAATGGGAAAATTATAGAGAAATGATGGGAAAACGATGGAGGAATGATGGAGGAATGATGGGAAAATGGTGGAGACACGATGGAGAAATGAGAAAATGATGGGAAAATCATAGAGAAATGATGGAGAAATGGTGGGAAAACAATGGAGGAATGATGGGGAAACGGTGGAGAAACGATGGAGAAATGGGAAAAGGATGGAGAAATTGAGAAATGATGGGAAAATGATAGGAAAATGATGGGGAAATGATGGGAAAATGGAGAAATGATGGGAAAATGATGGAGAAATTGAGAAATGATAGGAAAATGATGGGGAAATGACGGAAAAAATTATGGGGAAATGGAGAACTCGTAGAGAAAAGGGGGAATGATAAAGAGATGGGAAAATGATGTGGAAATGGAGAAATGATGCAGAAATGAGGGGCACAGGCTGGCCCAGGCCTGTGTGACAGGGCAGGGAACATCTGCCACAGCTGGAGCTGGGGGCTGGGGGAGCTGATCCCGGCTGATCCCAGCCGGGAGCTGCGGGAACGAGCCCGTCCCGAGGCTCCAAGGCTCCCAGGAAATGAGCCTGACCTTTCAGCCTGGCGCTGCAGGGAACCTCCCAGCGCTCCTGCACGGGGCGGGGAGACGGGAATTCAAACAATCAGCATCAGGAAGCGACAAATTAAGGGGAAAAAAAAATCCAAAAAAAAAAAAAAACCCAAAAACCCAACCAAACCCCCGCGGTGAATCAATTTGCCCGCGAGGAAATTGCTCCTTGAGCTGCTGCTCTAATCAGGGTTTGCAGGAGGAGGCTTCGAGGAGCCCGGGTTGGTTTCCTGGAGCTCCTTGGCAGGGAAAAGAGGCTGCGGGAGAGGGGAGGGAGCTCCTGCCTGGCCGTGCTGAGGGTTTGGAATGATCCTGAGGGGATGGGGCAGGGGATGGCTCTGCCTCTGGCATCTGCTGGAGCCGCTGGGAAATCACCCGCTGGTGCAGGACTGGGGCGTTTGGGGGGATGGATTTGGGGGATATTGGGATATTTTGGGGTGATTCCACGAGAGGAATGGGAGCACGTCCTGTGCCACACCCTCACCTGTGCTGTGTCCTCACCTGTGCCATGCCCTCACCTGTGCTGTGTCCTCACCTGTGCTGTGTCCTCACCTGTGCCACGCCCTCACCTGTGCTGTGTCCCCTCCCCTGTCCCTCAAAGTCCAAGGAATTCATTGGAGCTGGTGGGAAATCACCCGCTGCTGCGGGGTTGGGGCTTTTACAGGGATGGATTTGGGGGATATCGGGATATTTTGGGGTTATTCCGTGAGAGGAATGGGAGCACGTCCTGTGCCACACCCTCACCTGTGCCACACCCTCACCTGTGCTGTGTCCTCACCTGTGCCACACCCTCACCTGTGCTGTGTCCCCTCCCCTGTCCCTCAAAGTCCAAGGAATTCTTTGGAGCTGGTGGGAAATCATTCACTGCTGCGGGGTTGGGGCGTTTGGGGGGATGGATTTGGGGGATATTGGGATATTTTGGGGTTATTCCATGACAGGACTGGGAGCACGCCCTCACCTGTGCTGTGTCCTCACCTGTGCCACACCCTCACCTGTGCTGTGTCCCCTCCCCTGTCCCTGAGGCTCTGAGGAATTCACTGAATCATCCACTGCTGCAGGGATGGATTTGGGGGAATTCCAGGACACATTTGGGTTATTCCATCCCGTGCCACGCCCTCACCTGTGCTGTGCTCTCACCTGTGTCCCTCAGGCTCCAAGGAATTCACTGGAGCTGGTGGGAAGTCATCCACTGGTGCAGGGTTGGGGCGTTTGCAGGGATGGGTTTGGAGAATATCAGGACACATTTGGGGTTATTCCATGAGAGGAAGGAAAATCACCCACTGCTGCAGGACTGGGGCGTTTGCAGGGATGAATTTGGGGAATTCCAGGACACATTTGGGTTCTTCCATCCCGTGTTCCTCAGGCTCCGAGGATCCACTGGAGCTGGATCACCCACTGCTGCAGGGCGTTTACAGGGATGGATTTGGGGGGAATTTCCAGGATATTCCGGGATTCTTCCATCCCTCACCCTCACCCTCTTCCCGCATCCCTCAGGCTCCAAGGAATTCATTGGAGCTGGTGGGAAATCATCCACTGCTGCAGGGTTGGGGCGTTTGCAGGGATGGATTTGGGGAACATCAGGATATTTTGGGGTTATTCCATGAGAGGAAGGAAAATCACCCACTGCTGCAGAACTGGGGCGTTTACAGGGATGGATGAATTTGGGGGGAATTTCCAGGACACATTTGGGTTATTCCATCCTGTGCCCCCTCCCCTGTCCCTCAGACTGAGGCTCCACTGGAGCTGGATCATCCACTGCTGCAGGGCGTTTACAGGGATGGATTTGGGGGGAATTTCCAGGATATTCCGGGATTCTTCCACCCCTCACCCTCACCCTCTCCCCGCATCCCTCAGGCTCCAAGGAATTCATTGGAGCTGGTGGGAAATCATCCACTGCTGCAGGGTTGGGGCGTTTACAGGGATGGGTTTGGGGTAATTCCAGGATACATTTGGGTTATTCCATCCCGTGCCCCCTCCCGTATTCCTCAGACTCTGAGGATCCACTGGAGCTGGATCATCCACTGCAGCAGGGCGTTTACAGGGATGAATTTGGGGGGAATTCCAGGATATTCCGGGATTCTTCCATCCCTCACCCTCACCCTCTTCCCGCATCCCTCAGGCTCCAAGGAATTCATTGGAGCTGGTGGAAAATCATCCACTGCTGCAGGGCGTTTACAGGGATGGATTTGGGGGGAATTTCCAGGACAGGACACATTTGGGTTATTCCATCCCGTGCCCCCTCCTCTGTCCCTCAGAGTCTGAGGGTCCACTGAATCTGATGTAAAATCATCCACTGCTGCAGGGCGTTTACAGGGATGGATTTGGGGGGAATTCCAGGACATATTTGGGTTATTCCATCCCGTGTCCCCTCCCGTGTTCCTCAGACTCTGAGGCTCCACTGGAGCTGGATCATCCATTGCTGTGGGATTGGGGCATTTGGAGGGATGGGTTTGGGGAACATCAGGATATTTTGGGGTTATTCCATGAGAAGAATGGGAGCACATCCTGTGCCACCCTCTCACCTGTGCTGTGTCCCCTCCCCTATCCCTCAGGCTCCGAGGATCCACTGGAGCTGGATCATCCACTGCTGCAGGGCGTTTACAGGGATGGATTTGGGGGGAATTTCCAGGACACATTTGGGTTATTCCATCCCGTGCCCCCTCCTCTGTCCCTCAGAGTCTGAGGATCCACTGAATCTGATGTAAAATCATCCACTGCTGGAGGGCGTTTACAGGGATGGATTTGGGGGGAATTCCCAGGATATTCCAGGATTCTTCCACCCCTCACCCTCGCCCTTTTCCCGCATCCCTCAGGCTCCAAGGACCCCTGCGCCGAGGTGAGCTGCAGCTTCGGCAGCAGCTGCGTGCCCTCCGGGGACGGCCAGGCGGCCAAGTGCGTGTGCCCCGCGTCCTGCAGCGGCGCCGCCGACAGCCCCGTCTGCGGCAGCGACGGCCGCGACTACCGCAGCCTCTGCCACCTGCAGCGCCACGCCTGCGACAAGCAGGAGAACGTCTTCAAGAAGTTCGATGGCCCCTGCGGTGAGGAGGAGGAGGAGGAGGAGGAGGGGTGGGGAAGGGGGGTGGGAGCAAAGAGGGGTGGGAAATGGAGCCGGCGGTGAAGGGGTTAAAAGCGGCCCCGCCTCGGGGTGGGGAAGAAGGGGGGAGGTGGGGAGGAGGTGTCGGGGAAAGGTGGGGTTTGGGCAGGGAAAAGTCAGATTTTGGGAAGGAAAAAGTCGGGTTTGGGCAGGGAAAGTTCAGATTTGGGGAGGAGAAGGTCGGGTTTGGGCAGGGAAGGGTCGGGTTTGAACAGGGAAAAGTCAGATTTTGGGAAAGAAAAGGTCGGGTTTGGGCAGGAGAAGGTCAGGTTTGGGAAGGGGAAAGTCAGATTTTGGGAAGGAGAAGGTCGGGTTTGGACAGGGAATAGTCGGGTTTGGGGAGGGAAAGGTCGAGTTTGGGCAGGAAAAGTTGAGATTTGGGGAGGAGAAGGTCGGGTTTGGGGAGGAAAAAGTCAGATTTTGGGCAGGGAAAGGTGGGGTTTGGGCAGGGAAAAGTCAGATTTTGGGGAGGAGAAGGTCGGGTTTGGGCAGGGAAAAGTCAGATTTTGGACAGGGAAGGGGTGGTTTGGACAGCAGGAAGGTCTGAGTGGGCAGCCAAAGGTCATTTTTGGGTGGCAAAAGGTCATTTTTGGGCAGCCAAAGGTCATTTTTGGGCAATAAACATCACTGGGGGCAGCCAAAGGTCATTTTTGGGCAGCCAAAGGTCGCTGTGGTGGCAGCTGCGGGAAGGGGGAGCAGCTGGGAGTTTCCTTCCCTGGGGTGTTGGTGCTCGAGCCCCCCCAACCCTGAGAGCATCACTGCCAGCTTCCCAAAGGGATCCTGGAATTGAAATATCCTGGAATTAGAGCTTCCCAAAGGGATCCTGGAATTGAAATATCCTGGGATCACAGCTTCCCAAAGAGATCCTGGAATTGAAATATCCTGGGATCACAGCTTCTCAAAGGGATCTTGGAATTAAAATAACTTGGAATTAAAGCTTCCCAAAGGGATCCTGGAATTAAAATATCCTGGAATCACAGCTTCCTGAAGAGATCTTGGAATTAAAGCTTCCTCAAAAAAAAAAAAAAAACCTCCTGGAATTAAAATAACCTGGAACCACAGCTTCCCAAAGGGATCCTGGAATTAAAATAACTTGGAGTTAAAGCTCCCCAAAAAAACCCTCCTGGAATTAAAATAACCTGGAACCAGAGCATCCCAAAGAGATCCTGGAATTAAAACATCCTGGGCATAAAGCTTCCCAAACAGCTCCTGGAATTAAAGCACCCTGGAATGAAAGCAATGCCAAAGAGCTCCTGGAATTGAAATATCCTGGAATTAAAGTATCCCAAAGAACTCCTGGAATTAAAACATCCTGGAATCAGAGGATCCTGGAATTAGAGCATCCTGGAATTAAAACATCCCAAACAGATTCTGGAATCAGAGCATCCCAAAGAGCTCCTGGAATTAAAACCTCACAACTGCCCCGTTCCCTGCCCCGTTCCCTGCCCCGGGGACCTGCCCTGCTCCCCTTGCCGTGGGGAGAGTGACTCCTGGCTGTCCCTGAGCTGCTCCAGCAGGGAAAGGAGGGAAGGTTTGGGGCCGTGGGGGTCTCTCTTGGAGCCGCGCCGGGCAGGATTGGATTCGGGAAGCGGCCATTTGGGGTCTGGAGGGGCAGGAACGGATTTGGGGGCCAGGAGGGGCAGGATTGGATTTGGGAAGCAGCGATTTGGGGCCGGGAGAGGCAGGATTGGATTCGGGAAGCAGCGATTTGGGGTCGGGAGCAGCAGGATTGGATTCGGGAAGCGGCGATTTGGGGTCGGGAGGAGCAGGATTGGATTCGGGAAGCGGCGATTTGGGGTCTGAAGGGGCAGGATTGGATTCGGGAAGCGGCGATTTGGGGCCGGGAGGGGCAGGACCGGGTTCCGAAGCAGCGATTTGGGGCCGGAGCGGATTTGGAAAGCAGCGATTTGGGGCCGGAGCGGATTCGGGAAGCGGCGATTTGGGGCCGGAGCGGATTCGGGAAGCAGCGATTTGGGGCCGGGAGGGGCAGGACCGCGTTCCGCAGCAGCGATTTGGGGCCGGAGCGGATTCGGGAAGCGGCGATTTGGGGCAGGATTGGATTCGGGAAGCAGCGATCTGGGGCCAGGAGTGGCAGGATTGGATTCGGGGCCGGCAGGGAGTGACTGCCCTGCTCCCATCTCCCTTCCCCAGACCCGTGCCAGAGCGTGCAGCCCGAGCCGGGCCGCGTGTGCCGGGTGAACCCGCGGACGCGGCGGGCGGAGCTGCTGCCCCGGCCCGAGGGCTGCCCCGCGGGGGGAGAGCCGGTCTGCGGGGACGACGGCGTCACCTACGGCAGCGAGTGCGCCATGGGGCGCTCCGGGGCCATCCGCGGGCTGGACATCCAGAAGGTGCGCTCGGGGCAGTGCCAGCAGCAGGGTGAGTGCCTCCCACACCCCTGGGGCCGATTGGTTTTGGTTTTTTTTTTTTTAATTTTTTTTTTGTGTGGTGTTTGGTTTTTGTTTGTTTGGTTGGTGGGTTTTTGTTTGTTTCTTTTTGGTTTGTTGTTGTTGTTGTTGTTTGGGTTTTTTTTTTATTTAAAAACGGGTCTCCTCCTCCTTCTCCTCCTTCTCCTCCTTCTCCTCCTTTCCATTCCCTTTCCATTCCCTTTCCATTCCCTTTCCATTCCCTTTCCATTCCCTTTCCATTCCCTTTCCTTTCCCTTTCCCTTCCCTTTCCCCTTCCCCTTCCCCTTCCCCTTCCCCTTCCCCTTCCCCTTCCCCTTCCCTCTCCTCCTTTTCTTCCTTCTCCTCCTCCTCTTCCTCCTCTTCCTCCTCTTCCTTTCCCTTCTCTTTCCCTTCTCTTTCCCTTCTCTTTCCCTCCTCTTTCCCTCCTCTTTCCCTTCTCTTTCCCTTCTCTTTCCCTTCCCCTTCCCTTCCCCTTCCCTTCCCCTTCCTTTGCCTCCTTTTCTTCCTCCTCCTCCTCCTCCTCCTCCTCCTCCTCCTCCTCCTCCTCCTCCTCCTCCTCCTCCTCCTCTTCCTCCTCTTCCTTTCCCTTCTCTTTCCCTTCTCTTTCCCTTCTCTTTCCCTTCTCTTTCCCTTCTCTTTTCCTTCCCTTCCTTTCTCTCCTCCTCTCCCTCCTCCTCCTCCCCCGGAGCTCCCGGAGCATCCCCCGGCCGCTCTCCCCGCCGTGCCCGGGCTGCGGTGCGGGCGACCCCCGACAACCCCGCCAAGCAGAATTCCTTCCTCCCCTCCCCTTTTCCCCGTCCCAGACAAGTGCAAGGACGAGTGCAAGTTCAACGCCGTCTGCCTGAACCGCCGCGGGGCCGCCCGCTGCTCCTGCGACCGCATCGCCTGCGACGGAGCCTTCCGGCCCCTGTGCGGCCGCGACAGCCGCACCTACGGCAGCGACTGCGAGCGGCGGCGGGCGGAGTGCCGGCTGCAGGAGCACATCCCCGTCAGACACAGCGGGCCCTGCGGTGAGCACCGGCCCCGGGTGGGTGGGTCTGCCTGGGTACCGGGGCTGTGCGGGGCGTAAATTGTCCCCCGGGGGTGGGGGTGGTTAAATTGTCCCCTGGGGATGGTGGTGCTCAGATTGTCCTGCAGGGATGCTGTCCCACGGGGATGGTGGTCCCCAAATTGTCCTGTGGGGATGGTAGTGCTCAGGGTGTCCCTGGGGTTGGTGGTGCTCAGATTGTTCCTGGGGATGGTGGTGCTTAAATTGTTCTTGGGGATGGTGGTCCCAAAATTGTCCCTGGGGTTGGTGGTCCCCAAATTGTTCTGTGGGGATGGTGGTGCTCAGATTTTTCCTGGGGTTGGTGGTCCCCAAATTGTTCTGTGGGGATGGTGGTGCTCAGATTTTTCCTGGGGTTGGTGGTCCCCAAATTGTTCTGTGGGGATGGTGATGCTCAGATTGTCCCCTGGGGATGGTGGTGTTTAAGTTGTCCCTGAGGATGGTGGTGCTCAAATTGTCCTTCAGGGATGCTGTCCCATGGGGATGGTGGTCCCCAAATTGTCCTATGGGGATGGTGGTGTTTAAATTCTTCCATAGGAATGATGGTCCCCAAATTGTCCTTTGGGGATGGTGGTCCCCAAACTGTCCCATGGGGTTGGTAGTGCTCAAATTGTCCCTGGGGATGGTGGTCCCCATATTGTTCCCTGGGGATGGTGGTGTTTAAGTTGTCCCTGGGGATGGTGGTGCTCAGATGGTCCCTGGGGATGGTGGTGCTTAAATTGTCCTCCAGGGATGCTGTCCCACGGGGATGGTGGTCCCCAAATTGTTCCTGGGGATGATGGTGTTTAAATTGTTCTTGGGGATGGTGGTCCCCAAATTGTCCCCTGGGGATGGTGGTGCTCAAGTTGTCCCTGGGGATGGTGGTGCTCAGGTTGTTCCTGGGGATGGTGGTGCTCAGGGTGTCCCTGGGGATGGTGGTGCTTAAATTGTCCTGCAGGGATGCTGTCCCACGGGGATGGTGGTCCCCAAATTGTCCTATGGGGATGGTGGTGCTTAAATGGTTCCTGGGGATGGTGGTGCTCAAATTGTCCCATAGGGATGGTGGTCCCCAAATTGTCCTGTGGGGATGGTGGTGCTCAGGGTGTCCCTGGGGATGGTGGTGCTTAAATTGTCCTGCAGGGATGCTGTCCCATGGGGATGGTGGTCCCCAAATTGTCCCCTGGGGATGGTGGTGTTTAAATTCTTCCATAGGAATGATGGTCCCCAAATTGTCCTGTGGGGATGGTGGTGCTTAGGGTGTCCCTGGGAATGATGGTCCCCAAATTGTCCTGTGGGGATGGTGGTCCCCAAACTGTCCCATGGGGTTGGTAGTGCTCAAATTGTCCCTGGGGATGGTGGTCCCCAAATTGTTCCCTGGGGATGGTGGTGTTTAAGTTGTCCCTGGGGATGATGGTGCTCAGATTGTCCCACAGGGATGCTGTCCCACAGGGATGCTGTCCCCAAATTGTCCCATGGGGATGGTAGTGCTCCAATTGTTCCATGGGGTTGGTGATGTTCAGATTGTCCCATAGGAATGGTGGTCCCCAAATTGTCCCCTGGGGATGGTGGTGCTTAGGGTGTCCCTGGGAATGGTGGTCCCCAAACTGTCCCATGGGATTGGTAGTGCTCCAATTGTCCCGTGGGGATGGTGGTCCCCAAATTGTTCCCTGGGGATGGTGGTGTTTAAGTTGTCCCTGGGAATGATGGTCCCCAAATTGTCCTGTGGGGATGGTGGTGTTTAAATTGTTCCATGGGGTTGGTGATGTTCAGATTGTCCCTGGGGATGGTGGTGTTTAAGTTGTCCCTAGGGAAGGCGCTCCCCAAACTGTCCCACAGAGATGCTGCTCCTTCCCAGTCCCATGGGGATGGATGCTGGTCCCTCCCATCCCACAGAGACTGTGGTCCCCTTTGTCCCTCAGGCATGCTGTCCCCAAATTGTCCCCTTGGGGATGCCGATCCCTCACCCAGCCCGCTCGGGGCAGGGTGGGAGTGCAAGGTGGGGTGCTGGGTGGGGGTGCTGGGCAGGTGACCCCCCCGTGCAGCCAGCCCGGAGTGTCCCTGGTGCCGTGTTCCTGCTCCGTGTGTCCGTCTGTCTGTCTGTCCTTGTGTCCGTGTCCCCCCCTGTGACACAGGTCCCCCCTGCTCTGTGTCTGACCCTCATCTCTGTCCTGCCCTGCTGCTTTCTCTGCCTGCCCACCTCATCCATTCATCCATCCATCGCTGCTCCCGGGGTAGTGCCGATCTCCCACCCCTCCCTGCCACGCCTGCCTGCTCCTCCCAGCCCCGGGGGGCGGCTGCTCCCTCCCCTCTGCGCTGTCTCTGGAGCTCTCACCGTGTCTTTGTCTCGTCTCTCCAGGAGCAGCTCCCCCATGGACCTTTCTCAGGAGGATGGGATAGGATGGGGCTGTGGATCCTTAGGAGGATGGGAATGTGCAGGTTTAAGGTTCTCCCCACAGCCAGGAGGTGAAGGAGGTGAAAGCAGAAGCTGGTTGGGATGAGTTACCAGTTCTGGTCTGGATGAGTTACCAGCCTGGTTTGGATGAGTTACCAGCCTAGTTTGGATGAGTTACCAGTTCTGGTTTGGATGAGTTACCAGCCTGGTCTGGATGAGTTACCAGTTCTGGTTTGGATGAGTTACCAGTTCTGGTCTGGATGAGTTACCAGTTCTGGTCTGGATGAGTTACCAGTTCTGGTTTGGATGAGTTACCAGCCTGGTCTGGATGAGTTACCAGTTCTGGTTTGGATGAGTTACCAGCCTGGTCTGGATGAGTTACCAGTTCTGGTCTGGATGGGTTACCAGCCTGGTTTGGATGAGTTACCAGCCTGGTCTGGATGAGTTACCAGTCCTGGTTTGGATGAGTTCCCAGCCTGGTTGGGATGAGTTACCAGTTCTGATCTGGATGAGTTACCAGCCTGGTTTGGATGGGTTACCAGTTCTGGTTTGGATGAGTTCCCAGCCTGGTCTGGATGAGTTCCCAGCCTGGTCTGGATGAGTTCCCAGCCTGGTCTGGATGAGTTACCAGCCTGGTTCAGATGAGTTCCCAGCCTGGTTTGGATGAGTTACCAGTCCTGATCTGGATGAGTTCCCAGCCTGGTTTGGATGAGTTACCAGTTCTGGTCTGGATGAGTTACCAGCCTGGTTCAGATGAGTTACCAGTCCTGATCTGGATGAGTTACCAGTTCTGGTTTGGATGAGTTACCAGTCTGATCTGGATGGGTTACCAGTCTGATCTGGATGAGTTCCCAGCCTGATTTGGATGAGTTACCAGCCTGGTTTGGATGAGTTACCAGTCCTTCATCGCAGCCCAGGCTGGTTTTTCCCCCACCCCTTGCACTCCTGCTCTCTTAAGCTGCTGTTTGATCAGGCATCAGCCAGGCTGAGCCTCCTGGAGTGCCTGGGACTCAGAGCCCCACCTGAGGGATGTGTTCTGTTGGCTTTGTGCTCCTGCTGGAGGCTGCCAGACCCAGAGCTGCTGGAAAAAAAATCACTCAGGCTCCCCAAACCCTGCTCAGAATAATCACAGCTGGTCTTTTCAAGCACCAATTTCCCCGTGCTCCTGCTGGGGGAGTGGCTGGGACTCAGCTCCCCAGGTTTTCCCTGTGGAAGAGCTGTGATCCCAACATGGGAGGAATGGATTTTTTTGGCTGGGAGTCAGCTCCCCAGGTTTTCCCTGTGGAAGGGCTGTGATCCCAACATGGGGGGAATGGATTTTTTTTGGCTGGGAGTCAGCTCCCCAGGATTTCCCTGTGGAAGAGCTGTGATCCTAGGGAAGGGGGGAATGGATTTTTTTGGCTGGGAGTCAGCTCCCCAGGATTTCCCTGTGGAAAGGCTGTGATCCCAGGGAGGGGGAAAAATGGATTTTTTTGGCTGGGAGTCAACTCCCCAGGTTTTTCCCTGTGGAAATGCTGTGATCCCAACATGGGGAAAAATGGATTTTTTTGGCTGGGAGTCAGCTCCCCAGGATTTCCCTGTGGAAAGGCTGTGATCCCAGGGAAGGGGGGAATGGATTTTTTTGGCTGGGACTCAGCTCCCCAGGATTTCCCTGTGGAAAAGCTGTGATCCCAGGGAGGAGGGAATGGATTTTTTGGCCGGGAGTCAGCTCCCCAGGTTTTCCCTGTGGAAAGGTTGTGATCCCAGGGAGGGGGAAAAATGGATTTTTTTGGCCGGGAGTCAGCTCCCCAGGATTTCCCTGTGGAAAGGCTGTGATCCCAACATGGGGAGAATGGATTTTTTGGCTGGGAGTCAGCTTCCCAGGTTTTCCCTGTGGAAAGGCTGTGATCCCAGGGAGGGGGAAAAATGGATTTTTTTGGCTGGGAGTCAGCTCCCCAGGATTTCCCTGTGGAAAGGCTGTGATCCCAGGGAAGGGGGGAATGGATTTTTTGCAGCCCTGGCTCCCTGGGCTCTCCTCAAACCTTTCCCCTCTGCCTCCCAGAGAGGCTGAAAGTTCCCAAATTCCTGGGCTGATCAGGGAATTCCCGCTGCTCAGGATCGTTTCCAGCCTGTTCCGTGGCTGGGACGTGCTCCTGGTGCAGCTGCCCTTCCTCTCTCCATCCCCTTCTCCCTCATCCCAGCTCCCCTCCCTCCGGGCCAGCTGCTTCCAGGAGCTCCACCCCGCTGGGATGAGAGCAGGAAAAGGGAGGAATGGATCAAACCTGGCGCTGCAGGGAGCCTGTGACAGCCCCAGGCAGTCCTGGAGCCCCTCCCAGGGAGGTGTGAGCAGATTTTTTTGAGTTTTTTTTTAATTTTTATTCCCATCAGCTCCGGGGAAGGAAAAGGAAAAGCTCTGAGCTGGGTGCTGGGGAGCTCATCCATGGACAGGAAGGGATGGCAGGGGCTCGGCAGCGTTTTAACCCCTGGCAGGGCACCTGTCTGCCAAACCCTGAGCTCTCTGCTGCCTTTTCCAGCAGCCAGGCCAGGGAGGCAAAGCCAAACAAAACCATCCAGGGGCCTTGTTTTGAATCCTTTGAATTGAGGGAGAAGGGATGGTGTTGCCATGCTCTCGTGCCTGCATGTTTTGGTTTTGGGAATTCTATTCCCAGGCACGGTGTTGATGCACAAGGTCATGTTCTGTAAAACTACCGAAGCTCCCACATCTGTTCCCAGAGGAGGGGCTTCGGTGATGGTCTCTGGAAAACGACCAGTGGTTCCCAAGGGTCCCACCTCTGGGGTGGGCACAGTTGTTAATGTACAAAAAAAAAGTCAAAAAAATAAAAGAGGGGTCTCTTGCTTGCAAGAGCTCCACGCAGCCTCACTGATGCACTCCCTGCCTCGTTCCTGACGGCCCCAACAGTTATATCTGGTGACCCCGACGTGATCTGCAGCCGCGAGAACGAGGTAAAAAATACCTTGTTCCCATTTTTTTTTTTTTTAAAGAAAAAAGGGATTTTTATTTCTCTCCAGTAGGGAGAAGGACTTTGGAAAAAATGAACCGGGCCGCTAGGACCGGAAAGATAACTTCGTGTTAACGATGTGGGAGCTTCGGTAGTTTACAGAACGTGACCTGGTGCCTCAACACCGTGCCTGGGAATGGAATTCCCAAAACCAAAAACATGCAGGCACGAGCGTGACAACAGGATGGGGCGAGGCTGCCGTGGCCAGGAGGGAGGGAAGGAAGGAAGGGAAGTGTCTGTAGTTGCATCTGTCTTTTCCTCCCTGCCTTTCTCTGCTCTCCTCTTTCTTCCTCTCTCTCTCTCTCTCTCTTTCCTGTTTCGTCTGTGTCTTGTGTTTTACAGTGTTGCCTGTGTGGAGGAAGGAATTCTGTCCTGGCCACCACCCTCCTGCTCCCTGCCCGGACATCTCTGCTGGCAGCTGGGCTCTGCCCCTCCTTCTCCGTGGCCAGGGCCTCTCCTCTCACTGCTCCCACCTCTCTCTAGTTTGACCTGAGAGCCCCCCCAGGATCGGAGAGCTTGCCCTGGGGGGAGTTTTGTCCCATCCCTGACCCCAAACTCTGCCTGCTGGAGTGGAGATTGCCGGGCTCTTGTCCGCTGCTCGCTGTGCCTTCCAGGCAAAGGAGAGCGGGAGCAGAGGTGGGTGGTGCTGGGAGCCCCCCCTGCTCCTCAGCCAGCCCCCTCCCCGGGGCTGCTGCTGCATCGCTCTGGACTGCTCCTGATGGATCTTCCCTCTCTCCTTCTGCTCCCGACTAACCCATCCCAGCTTCCCCACCTGGTCCTGCTCAGGGCTGTGGCGCTGTCCCCCCCCACCCCGTGCTGTCCTGGCTGTGTGTCCCGCTTATCCCGGGGCTGGCAGCTCCCCCTGGGGATCCCAACTGCTCTTCCCGTGCTCCAAGGGGATTCCTCCCTGGAGATGTTTCCCTGCAGAGCTCACTGGGTGTCCCAGCTGCTGTCCCAGCCTGGGAGGAGCTGCCTGTGCCCCGAGTGGGCTCCTCCCTGGGGATGTTTCCCTGCAGAGCTCCCCGGGGATCCCAGCTGCTCTTCCTGTGCTCCAAGGGGATTCCTCCCTGGAGATGTTTCCCTGCAGAGCTCACTGGGGATCCCAGCAGAGCCCTGTCCCCTGAAGTGTCCCCCTGTCCCCTGCAGTGTCCCCCTGTCCCCACTCCTTTGCAGAGCCCTGTCCCCTGCAGTGTCCCCCTGTCCCCTGCAGTGTCCCCCTGTCCCCGTTCCTTTGCAGAGCCCTGTCCCCTGCAGTGTCCCCCTGTCCCCTGCAGTATCCCCCTGTCCCCTGCAGTGTCCCCCTGTCCCCTGCAGTATCCCCCTGTCCCCTGCAGTGTCCCCCTGTCCCCGCTCCTTTGCAGAGCCCTGGCTCTGGGCTGTCACCTGGGAGGGGCAGATCCCACTCCGGGCGTTCCCGGCCGGCTGGCACAGCGCTCCAGCCCTGCTGAGGTGCCACCCAGGAGCCACCAAGGCTGCTGCTGCTGCTGCCAGGGGAGGTGCCCAGGGCCGCTGCACGGGGACCCTTTCCCAGCTCTGTGCCCGCCTGGCTGCGCTGTGTCTGCTGTCGCTCTGTCTGTCCCCGCCCGTGTCCTTGTCCTGTGTGTCCGTGTCGCTGTCCTGTCCTTGTCCCACTGGGCAGCCTGGCTGTCCCCAGCAGCACGGCCACTCCTTCCTCGGCTCCTGGCTGGTTGAAGGGGGGAGAGATTCCTGCAGGGAATTCTCAGCTGGGAGGTGAGGGGAGCCCCTGGGCACTGTCACCTCCCCCGGGGGTGGCATCCAGAGGGAACCCAGATCCCTGGGAGGCTCCGGGCTCTGCTGGGGCCGGTTCCCCAGGGCTGGGCTGAGGGCAGGACACGGGATGTGCCCATCCTGCCCCACAGCAGCTCCCTGGGACAGGAGGGACAGGGCTGGGATGGGATGGGATGGGATGGGATGGGATGGGATGGGATGGGATGGGATGGAGGACGAGCAGCGTGCGTGTCCTCTCCAGCCAGCTCCTCCTGGGGAACCCCGTGAGCTTTTCCTGATCCTCGTGGATCCCAGGGAAGGGAACTCCCCTTTCATGGGAGCTTTCTGGAAGGTTCTGCCGGTGCTGCTGCCATTTCTATCCAGGGGGATGAGCATGCAGGGAGAAGAACCCATCCCTGACGGGGGGACCGCTGGGGTGACACCCAGGGGGGACAGGGGGGCTGGCACACCCCAGTGCACGCCTCTCCCTGTCCCCTCCGCAGACCTGGGCGCCCCCAGCCCCTGCCTGAGCGTGGAGTGCTCCTTCGGGGCCAGCTGCGTGGTGAAGAACCAGGAGGCCGTCTGCGAGTGCCAGCAGCAGTGCCAGGGCCGCTACGACCCCGTCTGCGGCAGCGACCAGCGCACCTACGGCAACGCCTGCGAGCTGCAGGCCATGGCCTGCCGCCTGCAGAGGGAGATCCGCCTGCTGCACAAGGGGCCCTGCGGTGAGGGAGGGCTGGGCTGGGCGGGGGGGTCTTCAAAAGGGACAGCAGGGTAAAGCACGAGGGGTTCTGCAGTAAGGGATGGGCTGGGATTGTGGTGGGGTCTTCAAAAGGGACAGCAGGGTAAAGCACGAGGGGTTCTGTGGTAAGGGATGGGCTGGGATTGTGCTGGTGTCCTCTAAAAGGACATCAAGGTAAAGCACGAGGGGTTCTGTGGTAAGGAAGGGATGGGGTTTTGGTGCTGGTGTCCTCCAAAGGGCCAGCAGTGTCAAGGATAAGGGGTTCTGTGGTGAAGGATGGGCTGGGGTTGTGGTGGGGTCTTCAAAAGGGCCAGCAGGGCAAAGCACGAGGGGTCCTGTGGTAAGGGATGGGCTGGGGTTGTGGTGGTGATGGCTGGGTCATCAAAAAGGGCCAGCAGGGCAAAGCACGAGGGGTTCTGCGGTGAGGAAGGGATGGGGTTGTGGTGGGGTCTTCAAAAGGGACATCAGGGTAAAGCATGAGGGGTTCTGTGGTAAGGGATGGGCTGGGGTTGTGCTCGTGTCCTCTAAAAGGACAGCAGGGCAAAGCACAAAGGGTTCTGTGGTGAGGAAGGGATGAGGTTGTGGTGGTTTCCTCAAAAGGGCCAGCAGTGTCAAGGATAAGGGGTTCTGTGGTGAGGAAGGGTTGGGGTTGTGGTGGGATCTTCAAAAGGGACTGCAGGGCAAAGCACGAGGGGTTCTGTGGTAAGGGATGGGCTGGGGTTTTGGTGCTGGTGTCCTCAAAAGGGCCAGCAGGGTAAAGCTCGAGGGGTTCTGTGGTAAGGGAGGGATGGGGTTGTACTGGTGTCCTCAAAAGGGCCAGCAGTGTCAAGGACAAGAGTCCTGTGCTAAGAGAGGGCTGGGATGGGGGTGAGGTCCTCAAAAGGGCCAGCAGGGCAAAGGATGAGGGGTTTTGCAGTAAGGGATGGGTTGAGGTCGTGGTGGTGTCCTCTAAAGGGACATCAGGGTAAAGCACAAAGGGTCCCGTGGTAAGGGATGGGCTGGGGTTGTGGTGGGGTCTTCAAAAGGGCCAGCAGTGTCAAGGACAAGGGGTTCTGTGGTGAGGAAGGGATGGGGTTGTGCTGGTGTCCTCTAAAAGGACATCAGGGTAAAGCACAAAGGTAAGGGAGGGATGGGGTTGTGGTGGGGGTCTCAAAAGGGCCAGCAGGGCAAAGTACGAGGGGTTTTGCAGTAAGGGATGGGTTGGGCTGGTGGTGGTGTCTCCAAAAGGGCCGGCAGGGTAAAGCACAAAGGGTTCTGTGGTAAGGGATGGGCTGGGATTGTGGTGGGGTCTTCAAAAGGGCCAGCAGTGTCAAGGATAAGGGGTTCTGTGGTAAGGGAGGGATGGGGTTGTGGTGGTGTCCTCTAAAGGGCCAGCAGAGTAAAGCACAAAGGGTTCTGTGGTGAGGAAGGGATGGGGTTGTGGTGGGGTCTTCAAAAGGGACAGCAGGGACAGCACAAAGGGTCCTGTGGTGAGGGATGGACTGGGATTGTGCTGGTGATGGTTGGGTCATCAAAAAGGGCCAGCAGGGTAAAGCACAAGGGGTTCTGCAGTAAGGAACGGGATGGGGTTGTGGTGGTGCCCTCAAAAGGGCCAGCAGTGTCAAGGACAGGGGGTCCTGTGGTAAGGGATGGGCTGGGATTGTGGTGGGGGTCTCAAAAAGGCCAGCAGTGTCAAGGATAAGGGGTTCTGCAGTAAGGGGTGGGCTGGGATTGTGCTCGTGACCTCTAAAAGCACATCAGGGCAAAGCTCGAGGGGTTCTGCGATAAGGAACGCACCGGGCTTGTGGCCAAAACACAGCACTCATCATTTGGCTTTACTAAACACCTCACAAAGCTTTTCTTTTCCCTTTTTTTCCCCTCCCTCCCCTCCCTGCCCCGCTCAGAGCGCTGCGGGCAGTGCCGCTTCGGCGCCATCTGCGAGGCGGAGAGCGGCCGCTGCGTCTGCCCCAGCGAGTGCGTGCCCTCCGCCCAGCCCGTCTGCGGCTCCGACGGCAACACCTACGGCAGCGAGTGCCTGCTGCACGTCCGGGCCTGCACCCAGCAGAAAAACATCCTGGTGGCCGCCCAGGGACACTGCAGTGAGTGCTGCTGGTGTTTGTCCCCTTTGTCCCTTGTCCCCTTTGTCCCTTGTCCCCTTTGTCCCTTGTCCCCTTCGTCCCTTGTCCCCTGTTATAAATAGGATGCCCAATGATACAAAAAAAAAAACCCCAAACAAATTTTAAATGTAACAGCAATTTTAATTGAGTGTATTAATGAATACAAAAATTGAATTATAATCACATAATAACTGAATAGTAAATAAAAATTAGTTCAGTTAATAATGCATAAGCAAAGATACAAACCGTGGGGTAGGGAGCAGGACCATGGGATCCCACCTCACGTACCAACGATATATCCCCAAACTGGCCCCTTTGTAGTGTGAGTTTAATGTGTGCCACCACCCATCCCCTCCTATTTTCCATATCTAAGTTTTACATCACTGTTTTCATCACCACCTCTATCACACCTGCCCCGTCATCTCTTTTCGGGGGTCTCGCCACCTTTTTAGGGGGTGGTGTGATGAAGGCTCATCCTCTTCATCACGTGTCCTTTGAGTAACCTTTTTTTACTGCTACCTTCTTGGTTACACACGCGTGTTAAGCTCGTATTATGTGAGTAAATACCAAGTTTGAAGATTTCCACCATAAATCTCAAATAATTAGCAGGTTCCTTGGAGCTTCCCCAACTTCTCCCTTTCTATGAGTAAATTTAGCTTCCCTTATCTAAGTTTCTTCCTGTATCTCATGAACATCTGCAGGAGAAGGGGAGGACCCCCTCCCTTCCCTCTTTGGCAGCACTTGTTACTTCTTTATGATTCTAAAGTATTGATTACTGTTTCAATTTTATCAGCACGAATCATACCTATTGATCACACCCCTTTGTCCCTTCTCCCCTTTGTCCCTTGTCCCCTTTGTCCCTTCTCCCCTTTTCCCTCCCGGCAGAGGATGCTCGGTTTGGGGTTGGCGCGCCCCTGTGTGCCTTGTGACATCCCCCCCTAAAAACAAAAACAAAACCCAAAAAACAGCGGGTCCTGTGCCAGCCCTGCTGCCCTGTGTCCTGTCTCTGCATCCCTGGTGGATTTTCCCTCTCCAGAATCCCATTCTGGGTGAATTTTCCCTCTCCAATCCTATCCTGGGTGAATTTTCCCTCTCCACAATCCCACCCCTGGTGAATTTTCCCTCTCCAAGCCCATCCCTGGTGAATTTTTCTTTTCCAGTGCCATCCCTGATGAATTTTCCCTCCAAATCCCATCCTGGGTGAATTTTCCTTCTCCCCAATCCCATCCCTGGTGAATTTTCCCTCTCCAGTGCCATCCTGGGTAGATTTTCCCCTCTCCACAATCCCATTCTGGATGATTTTTCCCTCTCCCCAATCCCATCCTGGGTGAATTTTCCCTCTCCAAGCCCATCCCTGGTGAATTTTCCCTCTCCAGTGCCATCCTGGGTAGATTTTCCCTTCTCCACAATCCCATTCTGGGTGAATTTTCCATTTCCAATCCCATTCTGGATGAATTTCCCCTCTCCCCAATCCCATCCCCGGTGAATTTTCCCTCTCCACTATCCAATCTCTGGATCTGGGTGTTTTCAGCCTCTCTCCAGCAGGTTTTTTCAGCCCCAGCTGGCTTTGAGCTTTCCCCCACAGATAAAAAAACGTGTTATTTATCTGAGCCCAGCAGAGAAATTGGATTAAAGTGGGTGGGGCCGAGTCAGGACTCAGGGCTTGGGGTGGAAATGTGTTCACAGCCAGCCCCGGGCTCTGTCTGATCCTTCCCCTCCCCTCTGTCCATCCATCCCCTGGGATCTGCTCCTCTTTGTTCCTCTCCCCAGCCCCGGGAGCTGTCTGGGCTCATTTGTTAATGAGTTAAGAGCCCTGCTCAGCTCCCTCATTAGCACTGAAGCTGCGCTGAGGGTTCCAGCCCCAGCAGAGCCTGTCCAGCTGAGATCCTCGCTGAGATTGGGGCAGGAGGAGGAGGGAGGGTGGTAGGTGACTCCCACAGCAAACGATTCCGTGGGGATTTTTTTTTCCCCTTCAGAAAGGGAAGAACCACCCCCACCCAAAAAAAAAAAAAACAACAACAACAAAAAAACCCCCAAAAATTAAAATAAAATAAAAAACATCCCCCCCAAAAAATAAAAAAAACCAAACAGAAAAAAACTCCCAAAAAATAAATTAAAAAAAACCAACCCCAAACAAAAAAAAAAACCACCCAAAAATTTAAAAAACCCCAAAAAACAAACAAACGAAACAACCCAAAAAAACCCCCCAAAAAATTAAAAAAAAAACAAAACCAAAATTAAAAAAACCTCAAAAAAATAAATTAAAAACAACAACAACAAAAAACAAAAACCCAACCCCCCAAAAAACCCCTCAGCATTTACAACCCCAATTTTAAGCAGACTAATTAAGCACTAATGCCAATTACCTTGACAGCCACGCCCCCAAGGTCTGTGCCAAACCCCCTGGTGGCCTGCGGGGTGGCTGAGCTGTCCCCTCCGTGTCCCCCCTGGGGTGGCTGAGCTGTCCCCTCCATGTCCCCCCTGGGGTGCCTGAGCTGTCCCCTCCGTGTCCCCCCCTGGGTGTCTGAAGTGTCCCCTCCATGTCCCCCTGGGTGTCTGAGCTGTCCCCTCCATGTCCCCCGGGTGGCTGAAGTGTCCCCTCCCTGTCCCCCTGGGTGTCTGAGCTATCCCCTCCATGTCCCCCCCTGGGTGTCTGAGCTGTCCCTGGGGTGTCTGAGCTGTCCCCTGGGTGGCTGAGCTGTCCCCTCCATGTCCCCCTGGGTGTCTGAAGTGTCCCCTCTGTGTCCTCTGGGGTGGCTGAGCTGTCCCCTCCATGTCCCCTGGGGTGTCTGAGCTGTCCCCCTGGGTGGCTGAGCTGTCCCCTCCATGTCCCCCCGGGTGTCTGAGCTGTCCCTGGGGTGGCTGAGCTGTCCCCTCCATGTCCCCCAGGGTGGCTGAGCTGTCCCCTCCATGTCCCCTGTGTGTCTGAGCTGTCCCCCTGGGTGTCTGAGCTGTCCCCTCCATGTCCCCCAGGGTGGCTGAGCTGTCCCCTCCATGTCCCCTGTGTGTCTGAGCTGTCCCCCTGGGTGTCTGAGCTGTCCCCTCCGTGTCCCCAGGGTGGCTGAGCTGTCCCCTCCGTGTCCCCCCTGGGTGTCTGAGCTGTCCCCTCCGTGTCCCCAGGGTGGCTGAGCTGTCCCCAGGGTGGCTGAAGCATCCCCTCCATGTCTCCTGGGGTGTCTGAGCTGTCCCCTCCATGTCCCCCCGGGTGTCTGAGCTGTCCCCCAGGTGTCTGAGCTGTCCCCTCCGTGTCCCCCGGGGTGGCTGAGCTGTCCCCCCGGGGTGTCTGAGCTGTCCTCTCCATGTCCCCCCGGGTGTCTGAGCTGTCCCCTGGGTGTCTGAGCTGTCCCCTCCATGTCCCCCTGGGTGTCTGAGCTGTCCCCTCCATGTCCCCTGGGGTGTCTGAAGTGTCCCCTCCATGTCCCCCTGGGTGTCTGAGCTGTCCCCCCCAGTGTGTCTGAGCTGTCCCCTCCATGTCCCCCGGGTGTCTGAGCTGTCCCCTCCGTGTCCCCCTGGGTGTCTGAACTGTCCCTGGTTGGCTGAGCTGTCCCCAGGGTGTCTGAGCTGTCCCCTCCGTGTCCCCTGGGGTGGCTGAGCTGTCCCCCTGGGTGGCTGAGCTGTCCCCTGGGGTGGCTGAGCTGTCCCCTCCGTGTCCCCCGGGTGTCTGAGCTGTCCCCTCCATGTCCCCTGGGGTGGCTGAGCTGTCCCCTCCATGTCCCCTGGGGTGGCTGAGCTGTCCCCAGTGTGTCTGAGCTGTCCCCTCCGTGTCCCCCCGGGTGTCTGAGCTGTCCCCTCCGTGTCCCCAGAGTCGTGCGGCGGCTCCGTCTGCTCCTTCGGCAGCCGCTGCCTGGGCGGGCGCTGCGTGTGCCCGCGCTGCCCGCGCCAGCCCCCGGCCCCCGTCTGCGGCACCGACGGCCTCACCTACCCCAGCCCCTGCCAGCTGCGCGAGGCAGCCTGCCAGCTGCAGAGGGACATCCAGGTGGCCCGGCCGGGACCCTGCGAGGACGGTGGGTTGGGCTCGGGGAGGGGAAGGGAGGGAGGGAGGAGGAGGAGGAGGAGGGAGGGTTGGGTGTTGGGAGCGGTGCTGTGTGATGGGAGAGCCCAAAAAAAACCCAAAGAGAGGGTGCTGTGCCAGCCCTGGTGCACCTGGGAGACCCCAGCGGTGCTGTGTGATGGGAGACACCAAAAACCCCAAAGAGAGGGTGCTGTGCCAGTCCTGCTGCACCTGTGTGCCCTGTGTGCCCTGTGAGACCCCAAAAAACCCCAAAACAGTGGGTGCTGTGCCAGTCCTGGTGCACCTGGGAGACCACAAAAACCCCAAAACAGAGGGTCCTGTGCCAGCCCTGCTTCCCTGCTGTCCCTGTGTGCCCTGTGAGACCCCAAAAAACCCCAAAACAGCAGGTCCTGTGCCAGCTCTGCTGCATCTCTGTGCCCTGTGTGCCCTGTGAGACCCCAAAAAACCCCAAACAGCAGGTCCTGTGCCAGCTCTGCTGCCCCTGTGTGTCCTGGAAGACCCAAAAAAACCCCAAAACTGCAGGTCCTGTCCCAGCCCTGCTGCCCCTTTGTCTTGTCTCTGCATCCTGGATAAATTTTCCCTCACCAATCCCATCCCTGGATAAATTTTCCCTCTCCACAATCCCATCCTGGGTGAATTTTCCCTCTCCAGTGCCACTCCTGGTGAATTTTCCCTCTCCAATGCCACTCCTGCTGAATTTTCCCTCTCCAATTCCATCCCTGGATAAATTTTCCCCTCTCCAGTGCCACCCCTGGTGAATTTTCCCTCTCCAATCCCATCCCTGGATAAATTTTCCCTCTCCAATCCCATCCCTGGATAAATTTTCCCCTCTCCAGTGCCATCCCTTGCATCCTGGCCCTTGGCAGGGCTTTGGGACTGGAACGATCTCTGAGCTCCCTTCCAACCCAACCCATCCCAGAGCTCAGGGAAGGATTTAGGGTCAGCTCTAACCTGCTCAGGGAGCCTAAAAAAAGCTCCAGAGCCCGCTGAGCATCCCCGCTCTGGGGAAAGCTGTGGGTGGCTGCTGGCACGGGGAGGAGGGAGCTGAGTGAGTGAGTGAGGTTCCCTGGGAAGGAGGTGGGAGCTGAGGGGAGCAGACAGAAGAGGCTGTTTGATCACAGCCCTGCCCGGGGGGAGCTCGGGTGGCTGTCCCCCTGCCAGCAGAGCCTGAATAATTCTCTGTGTAACGCCAGAGCCCAGCCTTTGATCACGGCAGAAAAAGGGCCGGGCTCCCCTTCTCCCCCCCATCCTCCTCCTCCTCGCTCCTTTTCCCCTTCCAGCAGCCTTTGAAATCAGCCACGAACTGATCAACCACCTCTGCTGCTGCTGGAGCAGCCTGCAGAGCTTCAGGGCTTCCCACCCCCTCCCTGCTCCCAATCCCAACCCCAAAATTCCTTCCCCAGCTCGGCCCCACCCTCCCTCTACCCCGTGCATGGTGGGCTTGGGAAGGGGGAGCTGGATTGTCCCCAGAGCCAGTGGCAGCTGTCCCTGGATATATTTTCCCTCTCCACAATCCCATCCCTGATGAATTTTCCCTCTCCAATCCCATCCCTGGGTGAATTTTCCCTCTCCAATCCCATCCCTGGATGTATTTTCCCTCTCCACAATCCCATCCTGGGTGAATTTTCCCTCTCCAGTGCCACTCCTGGTGAATTTTCCCTCTCCAATGCCATCCCTGGATAAATTTTCCCTCTCCAATCCCATCCCTGGTGAATTTTCCCTCTCCAATCCCATCCCTGGATATATTTTCCCCTCTCCACAATCCCATCCCTGGATAAATTTTCCCTCTCCACAATCCCATCCCTGGTGAATTTTCCCCTCTCCAGTGCCATCCCTTGCATCCTGGCCCCTGCTCCCAATCCCAACCCCAAAATTCCTTCCCCAGCTCGGCCCCACCCTCCCTCTGCCCGTGCACGGCAGGGTTGGGAAGGGGGAGCTGGATTGTCCCCAGAGCTGGTGGCAGCTGGGTGACCTCAGGCTCCTGCTGGGGGGAGGAGGAGGAGCTGGGGCCACCTGCTGAGGGCACTTGGATTGTCACAGCCCCTGTCACAGCCCCTGCCAGCGCGGGGACATCTGCCTGGCCCTGGGCACGGGGATCCTCCCGCCCCACTCCCCGTGGGGCAGGGTTTGGGGGCGGAAAGGTGAAACATTCTGGGGTCTGGAGGGGTCTGGGCAGCTCCAGGAGTGTCCTCAGGGCAGGACAGGGCTTTGTCCCCGTCCCCTGCGTGTCCCCCTGGCTCTGTCCCACCAGTGAGCACAAGCAGGAGCCCCGTGTCACCGTGGCTGTCCCTGTCCCCAGAGTGTGGCTCGGGGGGCTCTGGCTCGGAGGGATGGCAGTGAGCCGTGTCACTGTCCCTGTCCCCAGAGTGTGGCTCGGGGGATGGCAGTGAGCAGGAGCAGGAGCCCCGTGTCACCGTGGATGTCCCTGTCCCCAGAGTGTGGCTCAGGGGATGGCTCAGGGGATGGCAGTGAGCAGGAGCAGGAGCCCCGTGTCACCGTGGCTGTCCCCAGAGTGTGGCTCAGGGGATGGCAGTGAACAGGAGCCCTGTGTCACCGTGGCTGTCCCTGTCCCCAGAGTGTGGCTCAGGGGGTGGCAGTGAACAGGAGCCCCGTGTCACCGTGGCTGTCCCTGTCCCCAGAGTGTGGCTCAGGGGGTGGCAGTGAACAGGAGCCCCGTGTCACCGTGGCTGTCCCTGTCCCCAGAGTGTGGCTCAGGGGGATGGCAGTGAACAGGAGCCCCGTGTCACCGTGGCTGTCCCTGTCCCCAGAGTGTGGCTCGGGGGGCTCTGGCTCGGGCGACGGCAGCGAGTGCGAGCAGGAGCGGTGCCGGCAGTTCGGGGGCTGGTGGGACGAGGACGCCGAGGACGAGCCCTGCATCTGTGACTTCACCTGCCTGGCCGTGCCGCGCAGCCCGGTGAGCCCAGCCCTGCCCTCCCTGCTGCTGGCCCCTCCCCAGGCAGCCGGTGCCGGGGGCTGCCCTGAGCTGTCCCCTGGCCGTGCCCCCCCCGCAGGTCTGCGGCTCCGACGGCGTCACCTACGCCAACGAGTGCCAGCTGAAGAAGACGCGGTGCGAGAAACGCCAGGAGCTCTTCGTCAGCAGCCAGGGAGCCTGCCGGGGTGAGTGCCCTGGGGGCGGCCACGCCTCCCTGCTGGGCGTGTCCCTGGGCGTGTCCCTGGGTGTGTCCCTGGGTGTGTCCCTGGGCGTTTCCCTGGGTGTGTCCCTGGGTGTGTCCCTGGGTGTGTCCCCGGGCGTGTCCCTGGGTGTGTCCCTGGGTTTGTCCCCCTGAGGGCAGCCACGCCTCCTTGCTGGGTGTGTCCCTGGGTGTGTCCCCTGAGGGCAGCCACGCCTCCTTGCTGGGTGTGTCCCTGGGTGTGTCCCTGGGTGTGTCCCCGAGGGCAGCCACTCCTCCCAGCTGGGTGTGTCCCTGGGTCTGTCCCTGGGTGTGTCCCCAGATGTCCCTGGGTGTGTTCCCTGAAGGAAACCGTGTCCCTGGGCGTGTCCCTGGGTGTGTCCCTGGGTGTGTCCTTCCAGGGCAGCCATGCCTCCCTGCTGGGTGTGTCCCTGGGTGTGTCCCCTGAAGGAAACTGTGTCCCTGGGTGTGTCCCTGGGTGTGTCCCCTGAGGATAGCCACCCCTCCCTGTTGGGTGTGTCCCTCGGTGTGTCCCCAGGTATGTCCCCTGAGGGCAGCCACTCCTCCCTGCTGGGTGTGTCCCCGAGTGTGTCCCCAGGTGTCCCCGGGTGTGTCCCTGGGTGTGTCCACAGGTGTCCCTGGGTGTGTCCCCTGAAGGAAACCATGTCCCTGGGTGTGTCCCTGGGTGTGTCCCCAGGTGTCCCCAGGTGTCCCTGGGTGTGTCCCTGGGTGTGTCCCCAGGTGTGTCCCCTGAGGGCAGCCACTCCTCCCTGCTGGGTGTGTCCCCGGGTGTGTCCCTGGGTGTGTCCCCAGGGGTAGCCACACCTTCTGGCTGTGCGTGTCCCTGGGTGTGTCCTCTAAAGGAAACCATGCCCTCCTGGCTGGGTGTGTCCCTGGGTGTGCCCCTGGGTGTGTCCCCGAGGGCAGCCACCCCTCCCTGCTGGGTGTGTCCCTGGCTGTGCCCCTGGGTGTGTCCCCAGGTGTCCCTGGGTGTGTCCCCAGCTGTGTCCCTGGGTGTGTCCCCTGAAGAAAACCATGCCCTCCTGGCTGGGTGTGTCCCTGGGTGTGTCCCTGGGTGTGTCCCCAGGTGTCCCTGGGTGTGTCCCCAGCTGTGTCCCTGGGTGTGTCCCCTGAAGGAAACCATGCCCTCCTGGCTGGGTGTGTCCCCGGGTGTCCCTGGGTGTCCCCACCTGTGTCCCCACCTGTGTCCCCGTGCCCTTTCCCCTTTGCTCCCAGGGGCCACCCCCTGTCCCCGTGCTCCGCTGTCCCCATCCCCTGCCAGCCCCTCCCCAGCCCCTCCCCGGTGATTTCCTGCAGCGCCGCTGCCTCCCGGGTTCCAGAGTGACCCGTGCATGTCCCTGTCCCCTCCCTGCAGCCCAGGCCACCACCCCGCCACCCCTGCTGGTCCTGCACTGCAGCCAGAGCGTCTACGGCTGCTGCCCGGACAACGTCACCCTGGCGCTGGGCGTGGGAGCGGCCGGCTGTCCCAGTGAGTGCCACCCGGGCTGGGGACACCCAGGGACCTGCGGGGGAGGCTGGGGGAGCAGCTGGAGGGAGGATTTGGGGTCCTGGATGAGCTCCTCCGGGTGTAGGATTGTGGGATGGTCAGGTTGGGAAAGCCCTCCCGAGCTGCATCGTGTCCCCAAGTGCCATAGCCAGAGGTTTCCCGAGCCTTTCCGGGGGTGGTGATGATCTTTGGGTTTTCCCATGGAAATCCTGCCCCAGTCCATGGATACAGCTCCTGGTGTTGGTGTTCCCATGGAAATCCTGCCCCAATCCATGGATACAGCTCCTGGTGTTGGAGTTCCCATGGAAATGCTGCCCCAATCCATGGACACAGCTCCCAGTGTTGGTGTCACAGCTCCCAGTTGTTGGTGTTCCCATGGAAATCCTGCCCCATTCCATGGGCACAGCTCCCAGTGTTGGAGTTCCATGGAAATCCTGCCCCATTCCATGGGCACAGCTCCCAGTGTTGGAGTTCCATGGAAATCCCTCCCCAATCCATGGACACAACTCCCAGTGTTGGTGTTCCCATGGAAATCCTGCCCCATTCCATGGGCACAGCTCCCAGTGTTGGAGTTCCATGGAAATCCTGCCCCAATTCCATGGGCACAGCTCCCAGTGTTGGTGTTCCCATGGAAATCCTGCCCCAATCCATGGACACAGCTCCTGGTGTTGGTGTTCCCATGGAAATCCTGCCCCATTCCATGGATAGATCCTGGTGTTGGAGTTCCATGGAAATCCCTCCCCAATCCATGGACTCAGCTCCCAGTGTTGGTGTCACAGCTCCCAGTGTTGGTGTTCCCATGGAAATCCTGCCCCAATCCATGGGCACAGCTCCCAGTGTTGGTGTCCCCATGGAAATCCTGCCCCAATTCCATAGACACAGCTCCCAGTGTCGGAGTTCCCATGGAAATCCTGCCCCAATTCCATGGGCACAGCTCCCAGTGTTGGAGTTCCATGGAAATCCTGCCCCAATCCATGGACACAACTCCTGGTGTTGGAGTTCCCATGGAAATCCTTTCCCATTCCATGGACACAGCTCCCAGTGTTGGTGTTCCCATGGAAATCCTTTCCCATTCCATGGACTCAGCTCCCAGTGTTGGTGTTCCCATGGAAATCCTGCCCCATTCCATGGGCACAGCTCCTGGTGTTGGAGTTCCCATGGAAATCCTGCCCCATTCCATGGGCACAGCTCCCAGTGTTGGAGTTCCATGGAAATCCTGCCCCAATCCATGGACACAGATCCTGGTGTTGGTGTTCCCATGGAAATCCTGCCCCAATCCATGGACACAGATCCTGGTGTTGGTGTTCCCATGGAAATCCTGCCCCAGTCCATGGACACAGCTCCCAGTGTTGGAGTTCCCATGGAAATCCTGCCCCAATCCATGGACTCAGCTCCCAGTGTTGGTGTCACAGCTCCCAGTGTTGGTGTTCCCATGGAAATCCTGCCCCAATCCATGGACTCAGCTCCCAGTGTTGGTGTTCCCATGGAAATCCTGCCCCAATCCATGGACACAGCTCCCAGTGTTGGTGTTCCCATGGAAATCCCTCCCCAATCCATGGGCACAGCTCCCAGTGTTGGAGTTCCCATGGAAATCCTGCCCCAATCCATGGACGCAGCTCCCAGTGTTGGTGTTCCCATGGAAATCCTGCCCCAATCCATGGACTCAGCTCCCAGTGTTGGAGTTCCATGGAAATCCTGCCCCAATCCATGGACTCAACTCCCAGTGTTGGTGTTCCCATGGAAATCCTGCCCCAAATCCATGGGCACAGCTCCTGGTGTTGGTGTTCCCATGGAAATCCTGCCCCAATCCATGGACTCAACTCCCCCCCACTGCCTGGACCCCAGATCCCCGCAGTTTTTGTCCCTCCTGGGTCCCTCCACTCAAGGAGCCGCTGGAATTCCCTGGGACGCGTTTTTTTCCATGGATATTCCCTCTCCCCTGCCCCCGGGGTGTCCCTCTGTGTCCCTTTCCCGCGGGGACAAGGACGGGCTGGCGCCTCCCTGTCTATCTTTGGCTGCCTTCCCTCCATCAAGCTGCCGGTTAATGAATTAATAATCACCCGCTAATTACCCTCTAATAGCTTCCTTCCCCTTTGATGATAACGAGAGAGGAGCTCTTGATGGCGGGGAGGGGGGGGATGGCAATTTGTGTCCCCAAGTGTCACACACAGAGGTTTCGGGGGGTGGCAGATCTGTCCCCAAGTGCCACACCCAGAGGTTTCAGGGGGTGGCAGATCTGTCCCCAAGTGCCACACCCAGAGGTTTCGGGGGGGTGGCAGATCTGTCCCCAAGTGCCACACCCAGAGGTTTCAGGGGGTGGCAGATCTGTCCCCAAGTGCCACACCCAGAGGTTTCAGGGGGTGGCAGATCTGTCCCCAAGTGCCACACCCAGAGGTTTCGAGGGGTGGCAGATCTGTCCCCAAGTGTCACACCCAGAGGTTTTGGGGGGTGGCAGATCTGTCCCCAAGTGTCACACCCAGAGGTTTTGGGGGGTGGCAGATCTGTCCCCAAGTGTCACACCCAGAGGTTTCGGGGGATGGCAGATCTGTCCCCAAGTGTCACACCCAGAGGTTTCAGGGGTGGCAGATCTGTCCCCAGGTGTCACACACAGAGGTTTCAGGGGGTGGCAGATCTGTCCCCAAGTGTCACACACAGAGGTTTCGAGGGGTGGCAGATCTGTCCCCAAGTGCCACACCCAGAGGTTTCGAGGGGTGGCAGATCTGTCCCCAAGTGCCACACCCAGAGGTTTGGGGTGGAGGGTGGCAGATCTGTCCCCAAGTGTCACACACAGAGGTTTCGAGGGGTGGCAGATCTGTCCCCAAGTGCCACACCCAGAGGTTTCGGGGGGTGGCAGATCTGTCCCCAAGTGCCACACCCAGAGGTTTCGGGGGGTGGCAGATCTGTCCCCAAGTGTCACACCCAGAGGTTTCAGGGGGTGGCAGATCTGTCCCCAAGTGCCACACCCAGAGGTTTCAGGGGGTGGCAGATCTGTCCCCAAGTGTCACACCCAGAGGTTTCAGGGGGTGGCAGATCTGTCCCCAAGTGCCACACCCAGAGGTTTCCCGAGCCTTTCCAGGGGTGGTGACCCTGCCACTTCCCTGGACAGCCCATCCCAAACCCTGGCCACTTCCTGGGTGAACAAATCACCCCAAATATCCAACCTGAACCTCCCCCCGTGCAGCTTTTCCTTCGTCCCTTGTCCCCTGGGAGAGGGGACTGTCCCCGCCTGCCCACACCCTCCCACTGCTGCTGCTGCTGCTGCTCCTCTCCTCCTTCCACCAACCCCTGAGGCAGCTCCTGAATCCCTGGAATGCAGGAGGGTGCTGGAGACCCTTTGGATGTCCCCTGAGGTGCCTCCAAGGCTGTGCTGGGCCCAGGGATTCCCACCTGCCCTGGTGACAGGTGGGTGACCCCCTGTGCAGGAAGCTGAGCTAATTAATATTTATTCACTAATTACCCCAGCCAGGAGCACTCTGAAAGGCTCTCAACAGCTGAGGCTGTGGTGAGGGAAACATCAGCCCTGAGGCAGCTCCTGAATCCCCCTGGAATGCAGGAGGGTGCTGGAGACCCTTTGGATGTACCCAGAGGTGCCTCCAGGTGGGAATCCCAGGTGCTGGGCCCAGGGATTCCCACCTGCCCCGGTGACAGGAACATTCCCTGGTGGGAATTGCCTCACCTGGGGACCTGGTGACAGGTGGGTGACCCCCTGTGCAGGAAGCTGAGCTGGCCAGGGTCTCATTAATATTTATTCACTAATTACCCCAGCCAGGAGCACTCTGAAAAGCTCTCAACAGCTGAGGCTGTGGTGGGGGAAACATCAGCCCTGAGGCAGCTCCTGAATCCCTCTGGAATGCAGGAGGGCGCTGGAGACCCTTTGGATGTCCCCTGAGGTGCCTCCAGGTGGGAATCCCAGGTGCTGGGACACAATGAATGGAGACAGGGAGTGGTTGTTTTTCATAAGGCTGCTGTGGACTCCTCATCAGGAGGAGCCACAGGTTTATTTTCCAGTCTTTTATGCTTTTTACAAATGTGCCCACCTTAGAGGTGGGACCTTTGAGAACCATTGGTCACTTCCAGAGACCACCAGGCGAAAATCCCTCCTCTGGGAACAACAACTGTGCAAAACAAGAGAGCTTACAGGACGTGACTTTATTTACCAGTAAAAGACTGGTACTGAATCCCCCTGGAATGCAGGAGGGTGCTGGAGACCCTTTGGATCTCCCCAGAGGTGCCTCCAGGTGGGAATCCCAGGGAAGAGAATTGGGAAGAGAATTTCCTAAAACCAAAATACGGCAGGCAATGAATCGTGGCAACAGAAAGGCAGAAAAACAGGTGCTGAGAACAAACCAGAACAAACAAACTCCCCTTTTGGGAGCATCTGAAATCACCAGCCCGTGTCTTTCCTTCGTGTCCAACAGAAAAACTTATCCTTTGTTCCTGGGAAAGGGATTTCTGAGTCCCCTTTGGATCTCCCCAGAGGTGCCTCCGGGTGGGAATCCCAGGGAAGAGAATTGGGAAGAGAATTTCCTAAAACCAAAATACGGCAGGCAACGAAGCGTGGCAACGGAAAGGCAGGAAAACAGGTGCTGAGAACAAACCGGCCTCCTTTTGGGAGCATCTGAAATCACCAGCCCGTGTCTTTCCTTCGTGTCCAACAGAAAAACTCATCCTTTGTTCCCAAGCTCGTGCCTGGGAAAGGGATTTCTGAGTCCCCTTTGGATGTCCCCAGAGGTGCCACCGTGGCTTTGCTGGTGGCCCGGGGTGACACGGGGGGTGTTGTCCCCTGCTCTCTCGCTGTCCCCAGGCACCTGCCAGTGCAACCCCTACGGCTCCTACGGCGGCTCCTGCGAGCCGGGCTCGGGGCAGTGCTCCTGCAAGCCGGGCGTGGGCGGCCTCAAGTGCGACCGCTGCGAGCCCGGCTTCTGGAACTTCCGCGGCATCGTCACCGACGGCCGCAGCGGCTGCACGCGTGAGTGACGGGGACACCCGGCACGGGGACATGGGGTGGCATCCTGGGTGACAGCCTGGCCGGGGGACACGGGGGTGGCACCCTGAGTGACACCTGGCATGGGGACACGGGGGTGGCATCCTGAGTGACAGCCTGGCCCCTACACTGCCCATGGGGACACGGGGGTGGGACCCTGAGTGACAGCCCAGACAGGGGACACGGGGTGGCACCCTGAGTGACAGCCTGGCCCCTACACTGCCCATGGGGACACGGGGGTGGCACCCTGAGTGACAGACCAGCCAAGGGACATGGGGGTGGCACCCTGGGTAACAGCGGCACTGCCCATGGGGACACGGGGGTGGCACCCTGAGTGACAGTGATACTGTCCATGGGGACACGGGGGTGGCACCCTGGGTGACAGCCTGGACAGGGGACATGGGGATGGTACCCTGAGTGACAGTGACACTGCCCCTGGGGGCATGGGGTGGCACCCTGGGTGACAGTGATACTGCCCATGGGGACACGGGGGTGGCATCTCCTGAGTGACACCCGGCCAAGGGACACGGGGTGGCACCCTGAGTGATGGCGACACTGCCCAAAGGGACACGGGGGTGGCACCCTGAGTGACAGCGACACCGCCCATGGGGACATGGGGATGGTACCCTGAGTGACAGTGACAGTACCCCTGGGGACACGGGGGTGGCACCCTGAGTGACAGTGACACCCGGCATGGGGACACGGGGTGGGACCCTGAGTGACAGTGACACTGCCCCTGGGGACACAGGGTGGCACCCTGAGTGACAGTGACACTGCCCCATGGGGACACGGGGTGGCACCCTGAGTGACAGTGACACCCGGCATGGGGACACGGGGGTAGCACCCTGAGTGACAGCGACACTGCCCATGGGGACATGGGGATGGCACCTGGGTGACAGTGATACTGTCCATGGGGACACGGGGGTGGCACCCTGAGTGACAGCAAGGGGACACTGCCCACGGGTTTTTTCCCCTTTCCCACCCCACACCAGTGGGATTTCCCCCTTTCCCACACTATAACTGCATTTCCCCCCTGTTCCCACCCCACACCAGTGGAATTTCCCCCTTTTCCATACTATAACTGCATTTCTCCCCCATTCCCACCCCATACCACTGGGATTTCCCCCCTTCCCACCCCTTACCATTGGGATTTCCCCCTTTCCCACCCCACACCAGTGGGATTTCCCCCGTTCCCACCCCACACCAGTGGGATTTCCCCCTTTCCCATACTATAACTGCATTTCCCCCCCATTCCCACCCCACACCAGTGGGATTTCCCCCTTTCCCCACCCCGTAACTGCATTTCCCCCGTTTGCAGCCTGCCACTGTGACCCGGCGGGCTCGGTGCGGGACGACTGCGAGCAGATGTCGGGGCTGTGCTCCTGCAGGACGGGCATCACGGGCATGAAGTGCAACCAGTGCCCCAACGGCAGCAAGCTGGGCACCGCGGGCTGCGAGAAAGGTCAGGCCTGCCGGGGGTCTGGGGTCCTGTGCCACTGGGATCTGGGGTTCTGTGTATTTGGGGTTTTGGGTCCTGTTCGTTTGGGGTCGTGCATCACTGGGATCTGGGGTTCTGTTTATTTGGGGTTTTGGGTCCTGTTCATATGGGGGTTTGGGTCCTGGGTCACTGGGAGCTGGGGTTCTGTTTTATTTGGGGATTTGGGTCCTGTTCATTTGGGGGTTCTGGTTTATTTGGGGGTTTGGGTCCTGCATCGCTGGGAGCTGGGGTTCTGGTTTATTTGGGGTTTGGGGTCCTGTTCATTTGGGGATTTGGGGTCCTGCATCACTGGGACCTGGGGTTCTGTTTATTTGGGGTTTTGGGTCCTGTTCGTTTGGGGTCCTGCATCACTGGGATCTGGGGTTCTGGTTTATTTGGGGTTTTGGGTCCTGTTCATTTAGGGGTTTGGGGTTCTGCGTCGCTGGGAGCTGGGGTTCTGTTTATTTGGGGTTTTGGGTCCTGTTCGTTTGGGGGTTCGGGTCCTGCATCGCTGGGAGCTGGGGTTCTGGTTTATTTGGGGGTTTAGGTCCTGTTCATTTGGGGGTTTGGGTCCTGGGTCACTGGGATCTGGAGTTCTGTTTATTTGGGGTTTTGGGTCCTGTTCGTTTTGGGGTTTGGGGTCCTGCGTCACAAGGATCTGGGGTTCTGGTTTATTTGGGGTTTTGGGTCCTGTTCATTTGGGGCTTTGGGGTCCTGCATCACTGGGAGATGGGGTTCTGGTTTATGTGGGGTTTTGGGTCCTGGTTATTTGAGATTTTGGGTCCTGTTTATTTGGGGTTTTGGGTCCTGCATAAATGGGATTTTGGTTTCTGAATGACTGGGATTTTGGCTGCTGTATATTTGGGATTTTAGCTCCTGTGTATTTGGGATTTTGGCTGCTGTGTATTTGGGATTTTGGCTGCTGTGTATTTGGGATTTTAGCTCCTGTGTATTTGGGATTTTGGCTGCTGTGTATTTGGGATTTTAGCTCCTGTTTATTTGGGATTTTGGCTGCTGTGTATTTGGGATTTTGGCTGATTTTCGCTCCTGTATATCTGGGATTTTGGCTGCTGTGTATTTGGGATTTTGGCTGTTGTATATTTGGGATTTTGGCTGCTGTGTATTTGGGATTTTGTCTCCTGTATATCTGGGATTTTGGCTGCTGTATATCTGGGATTTTGCCTGCTGTATATTTGGGATTTTGCCTGCTAACCGAGACGGTTTCCACGCATCCCCTGCTCTTCCCCAGACCCCTCAGCCCCCCGGTCCTGCCAGGAGCTGAGCTGTGAGTTCGGGGCCTCCTGCGTGGAGGTGAACGGCTTTGCCCACTGCGAGTGCCCGTCCCCGCTCTGCTCCGAGGCCAACATGACCAAGGTTTGGGGACGTCACCCTCGGGGGGCTCGGGGACCCTCGGGGTGCTCCCCGTGTCTGTCCCCCCCAGGAGCAGGCGGGAATTCCTTCCCTGCTGGCCAAGGGGGACACACGGCTCACAGATGTCCCCTGAGGTGGCCCTGTGTCCCCCCCAGCCCACCCTGGTGGCCCAGAGGAGCCCCCAAAAGCGCTGCCAGCCCTTGGGGTCCTGCTGGTGTCACCAGGGGTGCAGCTGCGGTGTCCCCTGTGCCCCCAGGTGTGCGGCTCCGACGGTGTCACCTACGGGGACCAGTGCCAGCTGCAGACCATCGCCTGCAGGCAGGGCCAGCACATCACCGTCAAGCACCTGGGGCAGTGCCAGGGTGAGTGTCACCGGGGGTGTCACTGAGTGTGTCACTGGGCAGTGCCAGGGTGAGTGTCACTGGGCAGTGTCACTGGGCAGTGTCACTGAGTGTCCCCTGGGCAGTGCCAGGGTGAGTGTCACTGGGTGTGTCACTGGGAGTGTCACTGGGAGTGTCACTGGGCAGTGTCACTGAGTGTCCCCTGGGCAGTGTCAGGGTGAGTGTCACCGGGGGTGTCACTGTGAGTGTCACCGGGTGTGTCACTGGGTGTGTCACTGAGTGTCCCCTGGGCAGTGCCAGGGTGAGTGTCACCGGGTGTGTCACTGGGCAGTGTCACCGGGTGTGTCACCGGGTGTGTCACTGGGTGTGTCACTGGGTGTGTCACTGAGTGTCCCCTGGGCAATGTCAGGGTGAGTGTCACTGGGCAGTGTCACCGGGTGTGTCACTGGGAGTGTCACTGGGCAGTGTCACCGAGTGTCCACTGGGCAGTGTCAGTGAGTGTCCCCTGGGCGGTGTCAGGGTGAGTGTCACTGGGCAGTGTCACTCAGTGCCCCTGGGCAGTGCCATTGAGTGTCCCCAGGGTAATGACACACTGAGTGTCCCCCGGGCACTGCCATTGAGTGTCCCCCGGGCAGTGTCACTCAGTGTCCCTGGGCAGTGCCATTGCGTGTCCCCCAGGCAGTGTCACTCAGTGTCCCCAGGCAGTGTCACTCATTGTCCCCCGGGCAGTGTCACTGAGTGTCCCCCGGGCACTGCCATTGAGTGTCCCCAGGGTAATGCCACACTGAGTGTCCCCTGGGCAGTGTCACTGAGTGTCCCCTGGGCACTGCCATTGAGTGTCCCCCTGCAGTGTCACTCAGTGTCCCCCAGACACTGCCATTGAGTGTCCCCCTGCAGTGCCATTGAGTGTCCCCCAGGCAGTGTCACTCAGTGTCCCCCAGGCAGTGTCACTCAGTGTCCCCCAGGCACTGCCATTGAGTGTCCCCCTGCAGTGTCACTCAGTGTCCCCCGGGCAGTGCCATTGAGTGTCCCCCTGCAGTGCCATCCCCGTGTCCTGCAGCTGGCCCTGGCTCTGGCTGCCACCCTGCAGCACACCCCGGGCACATCAGCCGCCCTCCCCAGACTTTGTCACCCCCTCCCTGTGCCACCCCCCTCCTCACCCCCCTCCCCGTGTCTGCTGCTCCCCGCAGAGCCCCTCACCCACACCAGCGCCCCCGTGCCCCCCACACCGCTGCCCACCCTGCCCCCGGACCGGCCGCTGCTGCCCGCGCCCCCTCGGGCCACCGCGCCGTCCCCGTCCCCGGCCGCGCCGGCCACGGGCTCGCCGCCGGACACCGAGCCCACGGAGCGCGTGACAACGGCCCGGCCGGCCACCACCGCGCCCTGGCTGACCCACGGCGCCCCCAAGGCCACCGTCCGCCCGCTGGCCACCGTGCCCGTGGTGGTGGTGACCACCACCGGCCGGCCGGGCTACGGCGAGTCCGGCAGCGCCGAGGGCAGCGGCGACCAAGAGGCCGGAGCCAGCGGCGACCAAGAGTCCAGCGGGGCCGGATCTGCCGGTGAGTGCCACCCCTGCCCATGGCTCCGGGTGTCACCGCCCTGGTGGCACCGCCCAATGTCCCCTCGGTGTCCCCCCAGGGGAGGAGGAGGAGCTGGAGGAGGGCCCGGTGACAGCCACGCCTGCCATCGAGAGGGCCACCTGCTACAACAGCGCCCTGGGCTGCTGCTCCGACGGCAAAACCGCGGCCGCCGACGCCGAGGGCAGCAACTGCCCAGGTGAACGCGGGGCTGCGGGGGGCTCGGGGGTCACTCCGGGGGCTGGGGGTCTCTCCAGGTGGGATGGCACACAGAGCTGCCCAGGTGGATTTGGGGTCAGGGATTGGGGGTCTCTCCAGGTGGGATGGCACACAGAGCTGCCCAGGTGGATTCGGGGCTGGGGGAAGGTTTGGGGTCCATTTGGGGTCTGGAATTGGGGATCTCTCAAGGTGGGATGGCAAAAAAGAGCTGTCCAGGGGGATTTGGGGTCAGAGATCAGGGATCTCTGAAGGCAGGATGACACAGAAGTGCCCAGGTGGATTCGGGGCTGGGGGAAGGCTCTGGAGTCACTTTGGGGTCAGGAATCAGGGATCTCTCGAGGTGGGATGGCACACAGAGCTGCCCAGGTGGATTTGGGGTCAGGGATTGGGGGTCTCTCAAGGTGGGATGGCACACAGAGCTGCCCTGGTGGATTTGGGGTCAGGGGATTGGGGGTCTCTCGAGGTGGGATGGCACAAAGAGCTGCCCAGGTGGATTTGGGGTCAGGGGTTGGGTGGGATGGCACACAGAGCTGCCCAGGTGGATTTGGGGTCAGGGGATTGGGGGTCTCTCCTGGTGGGATGGCACACAGAGCTGCCCAGGTGGATTTGGGGTCAGAGATTGGGGGTCTCTCCAGGTGGGATGGCACACAGAGCTGCCCAGGTGGATTTGGGGTCAGGGGATTGGGGGTCTCTCCTGGTGGGATGGCACACAGAGCTGCCCAGGTGGATTTGGGGTCAGGGATTGGGGGTCTCTCGAGGTGGGATGGCACACAGAGCTGCCCAGGTGGATTTGGGGTCAGGGATTGGGGGTCTCTCGAGGTGGGATGGCACACAGAGTTGCCCAGGTGGATTTGGGGTCAGGGATTGAAGTTTCTTGAGGTGGGATGGCACACAGAGTTGCCCAGGTGGATTTGGGGTCAGGGGTTGGGGTTTCTCGAGGTGGGATGGCACACAGAGCTCTCCAGGTGGATTTGGGGTCAGGGGTTGGGGGTCTCTCCAGGTGGGATGGCACACAGAGCTGCCCAAGTGGATTTGGGGCTGGGGGAAGGTTTGGGGTCAGGAATTGGGAGCCATGTCCCAGGTTTTTCCTGACTGAAGTCCTTCCTCCTCCTTTGGGGTTCCCAGTGGGACATCCCCTTTTCCTCTGGGAAAACTTTCCCTTTTAACCCCTAAAGGACAGTGCCCCTGTGAAGGGAAAGAGAAAAGGGAAAAGGGGAAGGGAAAGGGAGAGGGAGAAGTTTAAGGGGAAGGGAAAGGGAAAAGAAGGGGAAAGGGAGAGGGAAAGGAAAATGGAGAGGGAAAGGGAGAGGGAAGTGGGAAAGGACAAGGGGAAAGGAAAAGGAAAAGGAGAAAGGGAAGGGGGAAAAGAAAAGGGGAAAGAAAAGGGGAAAGGAAAGGAAAGGAAAGGAAAGGAAAGGAAAGGAAAGGAAAGGAAAGGAAAGGAAAGGAAAGGAAAGGAAAGGAAAGGAAAGGAAAGGAAAGGAAAGGAAAGGAAAGGAAAGGAAAGGAAAGGAAAAAGAAAACTGAAAGGGAGAGAAAAGGGAAAGGTGAAGGGAAAAGGGAAAGCAAAAGGACTCTCCCGTGAGGTTCCCACAGCGGGATCTCTCCCTCCTCTGCCTCCCCAGCACAGACCCCAGCCCTGGCACCCCTGGCGCAGTTCCGGGGTGTCCTGGCAGGGCTGGCCAGGCCTGGTTTCCCTGTGCCAGCTCCCCCCGTGCCCCCTCCGTGCCCCCCCTGTGCCCTCTAACGTGTCTCTCTTGTCACCCAGCGGTGCAGGGGGGCTGCTCTCCGCGCCGGAGCTCTCAGGAAGCCGTCTGGTAAAAGCTGCCACATCTCCAGCCTTTGGCCTGGCCTTTGCCATCCTCTCCAGCACTAACCCTCCATGGCTGTCCCTGTCCCACCCTGAACTAACCCGGCACCGGCACTACCCCACACCGCCATCCCCCCTGCCCCAGGGCCGCCCCCTGCCCCGCTAAAGGGCTCTCTTGTCTTGTGTCCCCCTCCCTCCCTCCCTCCCTCCCTCAGCCACCAAGGTGTTCCAGGGAGTGCTGATCCTGGAGGAGGTGGAAGGCCAGGAGCTGTTCTACACCCCGGAGATGGCCGACCCCAAATCCGAGCTCTTCGGGGAGACGGCGCGGAGCATCGAGAGCGCGGTGAGAGCCTCCCGGGGTGCCTGATCCCCCCCTGTTTGAAGATTATTTTCCTTGGGAAATGAGGATTGTTTTCCTTGGGAAATAAGGATTGTTTTCCTTGGGAAATGAGGATTGTTTTCCTTGGGAAAGGAGGATTATTTTCCTTGGGAAAGGAGGATTGTTTTCCTTGGGAAATGAGGATTATTTTCCTTGGGAAATAAGGATTGTTTTCCTTGGGAAAGGAGGATTATTTTCCTTGGGAAATAAGGATTGTTTTCCTTGGGAAATGAGGATTATTTTCCTTGGGAAATGAGGATTGTTTTCCTTGGGAAAGGAGGATTATTTTCCTTGGGAAATGAGGATTATTTTCCTTGGGAAATGAGGATTATTTTCCTTGGGAAATGAGGATTGTTTTCCTTGGGAAATGAGGATTGTTTTCCTTGGGAAAGGAGGATTATTTTCCTTGGGAAAGGAGGATTGTTTTCCTTGGGAAAGGAGGATTATTTTCCTTGGGAAAGGAGGATTATTTTCCTTGGGAAATGAGGATTGTTTTCGTTGGGAAAGGAGGATTATTTTCCTTGGGAAATAAGGATTGTTTTCCTTGGGAAATGAGGATTATTTTCCTTGGGAAAGGAGGATTATTTTCCTTGGGAAATAAGGATTGTTTTCCTTGGGAAATGAGGATTATTTTCCTTGGGAAAGGAGGATTATTTTCCTTGGGAAATAAGGATTATTTTCCTTGGGAAATGAGGATTATTTTCCTTGGGAAAGGAGGATTATTTTCCTTGGGAAATGAGGATTGTTTTCCTTGGGAAATGAGGATTATTTTCCTTGGGAAAGGAGGATTGTTTTCCTTGGGAAATGAGGATTGTTTTCCTTGGGAAATGAGGATTGTTTTCCTTGGGAAATGAGGATTATTTTCCTTGGGAAAGGAGGATTGTTTTCCTTGGGAAATGAGGATTATTTTCCTTGGGAAAGGAGGATTATTTTCCTTGGGAAATGAGGATTATTTTCCTTGGGAAATAAGGATTATTTTCCTTGGGAAATGAGGATTGTTTTCCTTGGGAAATGAGGATTATTTTCCTTGGGAAATAAGGATTGTTTTCCTTGGGAAATGAGGATTATTTTCCTTGGGAAATAAGGATTGTTTTCCTTGGGAAATGAGGATTATTTTCCTTGGGAAATGAGGATTGTTTTCCTTGGGAAAGGAGGATTGTTTTCGTTGGGAAAGGAGGATTATTTTCCTTGGGAAATGAGGATTATTTTCCTTGGGAAATGAGGATTGTTTTCCTTGGGAAATGAGGATTATTTTCCTTGGGAAATAAGGATTGTTTTCGTTGGGAAAGGAGGATTATTATTATTGTCGTGGTTTGGAGAGACAGGTGTCTGCCAGGGAAAGCTGGAGTTTCCCCTTGGAATGGGGAATGTAAACCCCTTACTCCTGCCAGTTTGTAATTTTGGGATTAAGGAGCTTTCAGGCAAAGATTTGGGAATAGGAATAACAGCTTTTTTACTAGGAATACCGACAATACAAATCTAATAGGAAACAAAACCACTTAAACCAAACAAGCACACACACAAAAAAACCCCCAAGCAATCCTGGAAAATCCTGACAGAGCCAGGAGGGAATAACCTGACACCCTGTTGGTCACGGTGTTGGGAGCAGTCCATAGTGAGTCCTCCTGGAGTGGCAGAGGTGGTTCTGGTGGAGCAGAGAAAATCCTGTAGAACCAGGGTCCGGTGATGGTGAGAAAGGGTCCAGGGATGGTGAGAAAGGGTCCAGGGATGGTGAGAAGGGTCCAGGGGTGGTGAGAAGGGTCCAGTGATGGTGAGAAGGGTCCAGGGGTGGTGAGAAGGGGTCCAGGGATGGTGAGAAGGGTCCAGGGATGATGAGAAGGGTCCAGTGATGGTGAGGAGGGTCCAGGGATGGTGAGAAGGGTCCAGTGATGGTGAGGAGGGTCCAGGGATGGTGAGAAGGGTCCAGGGGTGGTGAAAAGGGTCCAGTGATGGTGAGAAGGGTCCAGGGATGGTGAGAAGGGTCCAGGGATGGTGAGAAGGGCCCAGGGATGGTGAGAAGAACCCAGGGATGGTGAGAAGGGTCCAGGGGTGGTGAGAAGGGTCCAGGGATGGTGAGAAGGGCCCAGGGATGGTGAGAAGGATCCGGGGATGGTGAGAAGAGCCCAGGGATGGTGAGAAGGGGTCCAGTGATGATGAGAAGGGCCCAGGGATGGTGAGAAGGGTCCAGGGATGGTGAGAAGGGTCCAGATTTCCTCCGGGAATCGGGTGAGAAGCTGGATGCCTTCTTCTTCCTGTGTCTCAGTTTTATCCAGGTAGGAATGCCTGGCTCCCCCCACTGCCAGGGGGGATGTGATGCCTCTCCCCACAGGAGGATGGAATGGGGATGCTCTGCTCTGCTCCGGGGAGGGTTTGGTTGGGGAGGTGTTCACGGCCCATGGTCAGAAGGCATCTGCCCCTCTCCCTCCTTGAGTTACAAGAGATAAAGAAAAAAGAACAAAAACATCTCCCCAACTGCTTTTAACAACTGAAATAGGATACACACCCCTGGCTCCACAGCCCGAGGCACTGCCCCGCTTGATGGATCAGCTGGGATCCATGGATCCTGCTCTTCCCTGTGCAAAGGAAAATCCTATTTTCCTTTGGGAAAAAGGTTCTTTTCCTTGGGAAAGGAGGATTATTTTCCTTTGGGAAAAAGATTCTTTTCCTTGGGAAAGGAGGTTTATTTTCCTTTGGGAAAAAAGTTCTTTTCCTTGGGAAATGAGGATTATTTTCCTTTGGGAAAAAGATTGTTTTCATTGGAAAATGAGGGTTATTTTCCTTTGGGAAAAAGATTATTTTCCTTGGGAAAGGAGGATTATTTTCCTTTGGGAAAAAAGATTGTTTTCCTTGGGAAAGGAGGATTATTTTCCTTTGGGAAAAAGATTCTTTTCCTTGGGAAAGGAGGATTATTTTCCTTTGGGAAAAAGGTTCTTTTCCTTGGAAGAGGAGGATTGTTTTCCTTGGGAAATGAGGATTATTTTCCTTGGGAAATAAGGATTGTTTTCATTGGGAAAGGAGGGTTATTTTCTTTGGGAAAAAGATTCTTTTCCTTGGGAAATGAGGATTCTTTTCCTTGGGAAATGAGGATTATTTTCCTTGGGAAATGGGGATTGTTTTCCTTGGGAAAGGAGGGTTATTTTCCTTTGGGAAAAAGATTATTTTCCTTGGGAAAGGAGGATTATTTTCCTAGGGAAATGAGGATTGTTTTCCTTGGGAAATGAGGATTATTTTCCGTGGGAAAGGAGGATTACTTTCCTTTGGGAAAAAGATTATTTTCCTTGGGAAATGAGGATTGTTTTCGTTGGGAAAGGAGGATTATTTCCCTTGGGAAAGGAGGATTATTTCCCTCGGGAAAGGAGGATTATTTTCACTGGAGAAGGCTCATTAACCAGGACGTTCCCTTCCCTCCTGCCCCCTGCCCAGCTGGATGAGCTTTTCCGCGGGTCCGATGTCCGGAAGGATTTCAGGAGCATCCGAGTGCGGGACCTGGGCCAGAGCAGCGCCGTCAGGGTGATCGTGGAGGCTCACTTCGACCCAGGTAGGGCCATCCCCTACCTGGGGCATTCCCAGCGGGAATTCTGCCGGCAGGAACCACCTGGAAACTCCCCGCGGGGTTGGGGCTTTTGTCCTGAAAAATTCCGGAGCGGGGAGGGGCTGCACCCTGAGCGAGCTGGAAGGGCTTTCCTTGGGGAAAATGATTGTTTTCCTTGGGAAAAGAAGATTATTTTCCTTGGGAAAGGAGGATTGTTTTCCTTGGGAAATGGAGATTGTTTTCCTTGGGAAAGGAAGATTATTTTCCTCGGGGAAGGAGGGTTATTTTCCTTGGGAAATGGAGATTGTTTTCCTTGGAAAAGGAGGATTGTTTTCCTTGGGGAAGGAGGATTGTTTTCCTTGGGAAATGGAGATTGTTTTCCTTGGAAAAGGAGGATTATTTTTCTTTGGGAAGAAGATTATTTTCTTTGGGAAAGGAGGATTATTTTCATTGGGGAAGGAGAATTATTTTCCTTGGGGAAGGAGGATTATTTTCCTTTGGGGAAAAAGATTGTTTTCCTTGGGAAATGAGGATTATTTTCCTTGGGAAAGGAAGATTCTTTTCCTTGGGAAAGGAAGTTTATTTTCCTTGGGAAATTAAGGGATTTGGGGAGGGGGTCACAGGAGAGGGGAAAATCCCAGCTGGAACCTTCACTGTCCCTCCCCTCCTTTCCCCCCCTGGCTGGGCTCAGCCACCTCCTACACGGCCGCCGACATCCAGGGGGCTCTGCTGAAGCAGCTCCGAGCTGCCAAGAGGAAAACCATCCTGGTGAAGAGGCCGCAGCAGGAGCACGTCAAATTCATGGATTTCGGTCAGTTTGGGGCTCTGCTGGGCCGGCCAGGGCTCTGCAGCCTCCCCCAAAAATCTTCCCCAGGTGGCTCCTGGAGTGCTGGGGGGGTGGGAGGGACCTTGGGGATGGTCTGGAGCGTGGGCAGGGGTCTTCCAAGGGCACAGGGAGGGAGCTCCAGCCTGGCAACCACCCCGGATTTCCAGGAGTGGGAAGGCAGAGCCTGGGAGAGGCACGGCCCCAGCGCCTGTATCCCAAAAAAAAAACCCAAAATCTGTGCGATTTGAGGCCTTGGAGATTGCAAATTCCTCCTCCAGGAGAACAGCTGACCCTAAAACTAGCCCTGACCCTAACCCTGATCCTAATCCTAACACTGACCTAAAACTATCCCTAACCCAGGTCTATCCCTAACCCTAATCTGACCCCAAAACTAACCTACACCTGACCCCAAAACTAACCCACACCTGATCTTAACCCCAGCCCACACCTGACCCCAAAACTAACCCACACCTGATCTTAACCCCAACCTATACCTGACCCCAAGGCTAACCCACACCTGACCCCAAAACTAACCTACACCTGACCCCAAAACTAACCTACACCTGATCTTAACCCTAACCCACACCTGACCTTAACCCTCACCTGACCCCAGCCCACACCTGATCCTAACCCCAACCTATACCTGACCCTAAAACTAACCCACACCTGACCCCAAAACTAACCTATACCTGACCCTAACCCTCACCTGACCCCAACCCACACCTGACCCCAGTCCTAACCCACACCTAACCCTAACCCCAACCTATACCTGACCCTAACCCTAACCCACACATGATCCCAAAACTAATCCACACTTGATCTTAACCCTAACCCCCACCTGACTGCAATCCACACCTGACCCCAAAACTAACCCATACCTGATCCTAACCCCAACCTATATCTGACCCCAAAACTAACCCACACCTGATCTTAACCCACACCTGACCCTAACCCCAACCCACACCTGACCCCAACTCTCCGCTCTGTTCCAGACTGGATCCCTCACCTCTTCACCACCACCATCACCACCACCACGGCCACCACCATGGCCCTGGCCACCACCCGCCGTGTCCCCATGGCCACCGCAGCCCCGGCCACCACCCGCCGTGTCCCCATGGCCACCGCAGCCCTGGCCACCACCCGCCGTGTCCCCATGGCCACCGCAGCCCCGGCCACCACCCGCCGTGTCCCCATGGCCACCGCAGCCCTGGCCACCACCCGCCGTGTCCCCATGGCCACCGCAGCCCCGGCCACCACCCGCCGTGTCCCTGCAGCCACCACCCCAGCCCCGGCCACCACCCGCCGTGTCCCCGCGGTCACCGCGGCGCTGGGGCAGCAGGCGGAGCCGGCGGGCCGGCCCGGCCCCAAGGCGGTGGGCAGCACCCGGAGGCCCAGCCCCAGCAGCTCCAACAGCTCCAGCAGCAGCAGGAGGAAGCCCCCCAGCAGCACCTGGCAGCCCCCCGGCAGCACCGCAGCCCCCCGGCCCTGCCAGTCCCAGCCCTGCCTGCACGGCGGCACCTGCCAGGACCACGGCGGCGACTTCACCTGCAGCTGCCCGGCGGGGAGAGGAGGGGCTGTGTGTGAGAAAGGTAGGTGCTGCTCCCCCAAAAAAAACACCCCCAGCCAGCTCTGCCCCCTCAGAATCGGCTCCCAGCCCCGCCCTGGGTGGGCAGGGATGGTCACCCTCTGCCAAAAATCGGTTCCCACCTCTTTTGAGTGGGCAGGGATGTCACCCTCTGTGCCAGGTGTGCTAAAAATCAATCCCCACCCCTCAGAGATGCCATCCCCTGTGCCAGGTGTGCTAAAAATCAATCCCCACCCCTCAGAGATGCCATCCCCTGTGCCAGGTGTGCTAAAAATGGTTTGTCACAGCTCTGCCGTGGGCAGGGATGTCACCCTCTCTGCTAAATTTGCTGAAAATCAGTTCCCACCCCCCTTTAAGGACAGGGATGTCACCCTCTGTGCCAGGTTTGCTAAAATTCACTCCCCACCCCTCAGAGATGCCATCCTCTGTGCCAAATTTGCTAAAAATCAGTTCCCACCCCTTTGAGTGGGCAGAGATGTCACCTCTGTGCCGGGTTTGCTCCAGCTTGGATTTGGATGCTCTCAGAGATGGGAAAGAGCTAAAAAAAAAACCAAAACCCCACTGAGTGGTGACAGAGGGACAGGGTGGGGATGTGCAAAGCAAACCCCCAAATCAGCCCTGGCACAGCAGGGCTTGGTGCCAGCCCTGCCACCAGAGCTTGTGCAGCTACGAGAGGTTGTAAAAGGTGAGCAGGAGCAATTCCTCCCTCCCTGGCCTCCGTCCTGATCCCAAAAAGATTTGGGAATTGCTGGTTGTAAAAGGTGAGCAGGAGCAATTCCTCCCTCCCTGGCCTCCATCCCGATCCCAAAAAGATTTGGGAATTGCTGGTTGTAAAAGGTGAGGTTTGGGAATTGCTGGTTGTAAAAGGTGAGCAGGAGCAATTCCTCCCTCCCTGGCCTCCATCCCGATCCCAAAAAGGTTTGGGAATTGCTGGTTGTAAAAGGTGAGCAGGAGCAATTCCTCCCTCCCTGGCCTCCATCCTGATCCCAAAAAGGTTCGGGAGCAGCTGCTGCTCCGTTGTCCCAGCCCGTGGCAGTGTCACCCGATGTCACCCGGTGTCACCCACCCTTCCCAAAACAAACCTCATTCCCGAAACAAACAAACCTCATTCCCAAAACAAACCTTCCCAAAACAAACCTTCCCAAAACAAACCTTCCCAAAACTAACATTTCCAAAACAAACAAACCTTCCCAAAACAAACAAACATCCCCAAAACAAACAAACATCCCAAAACAAACCTTCCCAAAGCAAACCTTCCCAAAACAAACAAACATTCCCAAAACAAACCTTCCCAAAGCAAACCTCATTCCCAAAACAAACCTCATTCCCAAAAGAAACCTCATTCCCAAAACAAACATACATTCCCAAAACAAACCTCATTCCCAAAACAAACAAACATTCCCAAAACAAACAAACATTCCCAAAAGAAACCTCATTCCCAAAACAAACCTCATTCCCAAAACTAACATTCCCAAAACAAACATTCCCAAACCAAACCTTCCCAAAGCATTCCCAGGCGCTCACTGCCGTGTCCTTGTGTCCCCCTGCTGTCCCCTCCCTGACCCCGCAGCCGTCAGCTCCTTCATCCCCAGCTTCGGGGGCAAGTCCTACCTGGCCTTCAAGACCATGAAGGCTTACCACACGGTGAGGATTTCCATGGAATTCCGGGCCCTGGAGCCCAGCGGGCTGCTCCTCTACAACGCCCAGAAGCACGGCAAGGATTTCATCTCGCTGGCGCTGGTGGGCGGCTTCGTGGAGCTCAGGTGAGGGGACGGGGAGCAGCCAGGAGAGGGAATTTGCATCCCAGGAGAGGGAATTTGCATCCCAAAAGGGAGAATTTGCATCCCAAAAGGGAGAATTTGCATCCCAAGAGGGAGAATTTGCATCCCAAAAGGGAGAATTTGCATCCCAGGAGGGGGAATTTGCATCCCAAAAGGCCTCGGAGTGGACAAAAATTAGGATTTTTTTTTTTTTTTTGGGGGGGTGGGGGGAGGATGTAGCTGGAAGGCTCAGGGAGCTCAGTTCCCTCTTTGCGGCAGGAGAACTCTCGCTGGTGTCAATTTGAATTTCAAAAAGCTGCGAGGTGTGGGAGGTTGTGCGATTTGAGAGGTCTTTTTTTGGTGGGGTTTTTGTTTTTTTTTTTAAACGCGAGAAGAAATGCGGAGAGAGGGAGGAGGGAAAAAAAAAAAAAAGGAAAGGGAGGAAAGCGCCGGAGTGGCTTTTTTTTTGTGTTCCAAAATCCAACGGGACGGGTTTGGAATGAGGGGAGGGAGGAGGAGGAGGAAGGGGGAGAAGGAGGGATGGAGAGGGAGGAAGAGAGGGAAGGAAGGGAGAGAGGGGGAGGGAGGAAAGGAGAGAGAGAGAGAAAAGGAGAAGGAGGGAGAGAGGGATGAGAGAAGAGAGGGAGAGAAGAAGAGAGAAGTAGGGAGTGATAAAGAGATGGAGAGGAGGAGGGAGAGAGAGAGAAAAGGAGGGAGAGGAAGAGAAAGGAGAAGGAGGGAGGGAGGAAGGGAAGGAGAGGAGGAGAGGGAGAGAAGGATGGAGAGAAAGAAGTAGAGAGGGAGAAGAGGAGGGAGGCATAAAGAGATGGAGAGGAGGAGGGAGAGAATGAGGGAGGGAGGAAGGGAAGGAGAGAGGGAGAGAAGGAGGGATGGAGAGCAGGAAGGAGGAAGGGAAGAAGAGGAGGAGGGAGGGAGAGAAGGATGGAGAAAAAGAAGTAGAGAGGGAGAGGAGGAGGGAGAGAAAAGGAGGGAGAGAAAGAGAAGGAAGGAGAGGGAGAGAGGGAGGGAGAGAAGGAGGGATGGAGAGCAGGAAGGAGAGAAGGCGGGATAGAGGGAAGAAGAGGAGGAGAGAGGGAGAGAAGGATGGAGAGAAAGAGAAGGAAGGTGAGAGGGAGGGAGGGAGGGAGGGAGGGAAGGAGAGGGTCCCCAAGTGCTCGCAGTGCCTGCGCAGCCTGGGGCACAGCAGCTGGCACTTGGGACACAGCAGCTGGCACTTTGGGGGCACAGCACCCTGGGGACACAGCAGCTGGCACCTTGGGGGCACAGCACCCCAGGGCACAGCAGCCAGCACCCCGTGGCACACAGTCACGTCTCCCGGCAGGTTTGACACGGGCTCGGGCACGGGCAGGGTGAGCAGCCGCGTGCGGGTGCAGCCGGGGCGCTGGCACCGCCTGGAGCTGACGCGGAACCGGCGCAGCGGAGCCCTGGCCGTGGACGGGGAGCCCCAGGTGAGCGGGCACAGCCCCCCGGGCACCGACGGCCTCAACCTGGACACCGACCTCTTCATCGGGGGAGCGCCCGACGAGCACATGGCACTGTGAGCTGGGCATGGGGGTGGCACTGGGCATGGGGGTGACACTGGGGGGGTGACACTGGGCATGGGGGGGCACTGGGCATGGGAGGGCACTGTGGGGGTGGCACTGGGCCTGTGGGGGTGGCACTGGGGGGGTGGCACTGGGCCTGTGAGCCTGGCACTGGGCATGGGGGGGTGGCACTGGGGGGGTGGCACTGAGCCTGTGGGGGTGACACTGTGGGGGTGACACTGTGGGGGTGGCACTGGGCATAGGGGGTGGCACTGGGCCTGGAGTTGACACTGTGGGGGTGGCACTGGGCCTGGGGGTGACACTGTGGGGGTGGCACTGGGCATGGGGGGTGGCACTGGGCCTGGAGTTGACACTGTGGGGGTGGCAGTGGGCCAGCAAGGGTGACACCACCCCATGAGAGTGACACCACCCCATGATGCTGACACGGCCCCGTGACGGTGACACTTCCCCATGGCGATGGCACTGCCCCATGAGAGTGACACCACCCCATGATATTGACACTGCCCCATGAGGGTGACATTGCCCCATGATGCTGACATGGCCCCGTGATGGTGACACCACCCCATGAGGGTGACACTTCCCCATGAGAGTGGCACCGCCCCGTGACAGTGACAATTCCCCATGACAATGGCACTTCCCCGTGAGGGTGGCACTGCCCCATAAGCGTGGCACTGCCCCATGAGGGTGACACTGCTCTATGATGCTGACATGGCCCTGTGAGGGTGGCACCACCCCATGACAGTGACACTGTCCCATGATATTGACAATGCCCCACGACAATGGCATTTCCCCATGATGGTGGCACTGCTTCATGACAGTGACAATTCCCCATGACAATGGCACTTCCCCATGATGGTGGCACTGCTTCATGACAGTGACAATTCCCCATGACAATGGCACTTCCCCGTGAGGGCGACACTGCCCCATGACAGTGACACTGCCCCATGATGGTGGCACTGTCCCATGATATTGACACTGCCCCATGACAATGGCACTTCCCCATGATGGTGACACTTCCCCACGAGGGTGCCAAGGCAGGGACAGCTCCCATCCCCCACATCCCTCCCTCCCTACCCACCCGGGACCCCTTGGGGACATCCACGGTGTCCCCTCAGGGTGTCGGAGCGCACGGGGGCCGGGGCGGGGCTGCGGGGCTGCATCCGCCTGCTGGGCATCAACAACCGGCTGCACGAGCTGCGCCAGGGCGCCGCCGACGTCCTCTACGGCAGCGCCGTGGGCCAGTGCGGCCACCACCCCTGCCAGCCCAACCCCTGCCACCACGGCGGCACCTGCCACGCCGGCGAGGACGAGATGTTCCACTGCCAGTGCCCCGAGGGCCACACGGGTAAGGCTGGCACCGAGGGGTTTGGGTGGAGGAGGAGGGTGAGGGTGTGGGGATGTGGGGATGTGGGGATGTGGGGATGTGGGGATGAGGGATGTGGGGATCAGGGGATGAGGGATGTGGGGATGTGGGGAGGAGGGGATGAGGGATGTGGGGATGAGGGGATGTGGGGATGAGGGGATGTGGGGATGAGGGGATGAGGGATGTGGGGATGAGGGGATGTGGGGATGAGGGGATGTGGAGATGAGGGGATGAGGAATGAGGGGATGAGGGGATGTGGGGATGAGGGGATGTGGGGATGAGGGATGAGGGGATGTAGGGATGAGGGGATGTGGGGATGAGGGTTGTGCTCATGCCCCAAATAACGGCAGCTCTGGGGGCATTAAATGGTGTCCCCTCCAGGCCTTGTAGGGGTGTGGTGTCCCTCCATTTGTGGGTTTTGCTGTGGGGGATTCTTCACTGGGAAGAGGGGTTGGGCATGGAATGATCTTTGGGCATGGAATGATCTTTGGGCACAGGATGATTTTTGAGCACAGGAATCATCTTTGGGCACGGGAATCATCTTTGGGCATGGAGACTGTCTTCGGGCAGGGGAATCTTCTTTGGGGACATTGGGGACATTGGGGACATTGGGAACATGGGCATGTTGGGGTCGTGGGGGGACACTGGGTCTATTGGGGACATTGGGGACGTGAGGCACACTGGCAGCACGGTGACACCGGGGGCGTGGTGGCTCTGGGGTGGGTGACACGCCGCCTGTCCCCCCGCAGGCCCCACCTGCGCCTTCGAGCGGAACCCGTGCGAGCCCTCGCCGTGCCACGCCTCTGCCACCTGCCTGGTGCTGCCCGACAGGGGAGCCCTCTGCGCCTGCCCCATGGGCCGGGAGGGGGACTTCTGCGAGCGAGGTGGGACCCTGGGGACCCTGGGGAGCCCGGGGAGCCTGGGGACAGCGGCTGTCCCCGGCCCCGCGCTGTCCCTCACGCCGCCCGCTCTGTGCCCAGTGACCGAGCAGGACCCGTCCGTGCCCTTCCTGCCTGAGTTCAACGGCTTCTCCTTCCTGGAGCTGAACGGGCTGCAGAGCTTCGTGCCCGACCTGCAGTGAGTGCGGGGACGGGGGGACAGGGACAGGGGGACAGGGGCATGGGGACAGGGACAGGGGCACGGGGATGGGGGCACAGGGATGGGGACAGGGGGACAGGGGCATGGGGACAGGGGGACAGGGGCATGGGGACAGGGACAGGGGCATGGGGACAGGGGGACAGGGATGGGGGCATGGGAACAGACAGGGACAAAGGGACAGGGGCACAGGGACAGAGGCACAGGGATGGGGACAGGGACAGGGGTGTGGAGACAGGGGCAAGGGGACAGGGACGGGGACACGGGGATGGGGACAGGAGCATGGGGACAGGGGAACAGTGACAGGGGCACAGGGACGGGGCATGGGGACAGGGACAGGGGCATGGGAACAGAGACAGGGATAAAGGGACAGGGACACCGGCACAGGGACAGGGGCACAGCCCCACCCCACAGCACCATGGGCAGCAGGGGCCCTCACCTGGCAGGGTTGGCACATCAGGGACACCTCTCACCTGGCAGGACCTGGCAGGGCTGGCACATCAGGGACACCCCTCACCTGGCAGGGCTGGCACATCAGAGACATCCCCCACCTGGCAGGGCTGGCATTTCTGTCACATCCCCACCCTCAGCATCAGGGACACCCCTCACCTGGCAGGGCTGGCACATCCTCACCCCTCACCTGGCAGGGCTGGCACCTCTGCCACATCCTCAGGCTGCGGGGTTCCCCCAAGGGAGGTGGGCACGGGGCAGGGAGGGAGGGAGGGCAGCGCTGAGGCCGCTGTCCCCAGGGAGAAGATGGCCATGGAGGTGGTGCTGCTGGCCAAGAAGCCCAGCGGGATGATCTTCTACAACGGCCAGAAGAGCGACGGCAAAGGGGACTTCGTGTCGCTGGCGCTGCACGAGGGGCACCTGGAGTACAGATACGACCTGGGCAAGGGGCCCGCCGTGCTCAGGTGAGCGCTGCCCGCCCGGGGGGTCCTCACCTGGGGGCTGCTCGGGGTACAGCTCTCACCTGGGGGCTGCTCAGGGGATTCTCACCTGGGGGCTGCTCGGGGGATCCTCACCTGGGGGCTGCTTGGGGTATCCTTACCTGGGGGCTGCTCAGGGGATGTCACCTGGGGGCTGCTCAGGGTGTCCTTACCTGGGGGCTGCTCAGGGCACAGCTCTCACCTGGGAGCTGCTCAGGGGATCCTCACCTGGGGGCTGCTCGGGGGATTCTCACCTGGGGGCTGCTCAGGGGATCCTTACCTGGAGGCTGCTTGGGGTACAGCTCTCACCTGGGGGCTGCTCGGGGGATGTCACCTGGGGGCTGCTCGGGGCTCAGCTCTCACCTGGGGGCTGCTCAGGGGATTCTCACCTGGGGGCTGCTCAGGGCACAGTCCTCACCTGGGGGCTGCTCAGGGTATCCTCACCTGGGAGCTGCTCAGAGCACAACTCTCACCTGGGGGCTGCTCAGGGTGTCCTTACCTGGGAGCTGCTCGGGGGATTCTCACCTGGGGGCTGCTCAGGGGATGTCACCTGGGGGCTGCTCAGGGCACAGCTCTCACCTGGCAGCTCCCACAGCTCTCACCTGGCAGCCCCTCAGGGCACAGCCCTCACCTGGGAGCTGCTCAGGGCACAGCTCTCACCTGGCAGCCCCCACAGCTCTCACCTGGCAGCCCCCACAGCTCTCACCTGGCAGTTTCCCGTTCCTCTCCTCCCTCCCCTGCAGGAGCAAGGAGCCGGTGCCCCTCAACACCTGGGTCAGCGTCCTGCTGGAGAGGAGCGGCCGCAAGGGCGTCCTGAGGGTCAACAACGGCGACAGGGTGACCGGGGAGTCCCCGGTGAGTGGGGCAGGGACCCCCAGCCCCGCCCTGCCCACCTCGGCCAGGGATCCCTCAGAGTTCTGGGCTTTAAATCGTGGGTTTGAGGGTGAAAAAGTGGAATTTCTCAGGGTTCTGGGTTTTAAATCGCGGATTTGAGGGTGGAAAAGTGGAATTTGTCAGGGGTCTGGGCTTTAAGTCGTGGGTTTGAGGGTGGAAAAGTGGAATTTCTCAGGTCACTTTTTTTTAAGTCGTGGGTTTGAGGGTGGAAAAGTGGAATTTCTCAGGGTTCTGGGCTTTAAATCGTGGGTTTGAGGGTGGAAAAGTGGAATTTCTCAGGTTCCTGGGCTTTAAATCGTGGGTTTGAGGGTGGAGGAGGCACAGGGTGATGGGGGAGTCCCCGGTGAGTGGGACAGGGACCCTCAGCCCTGCCCTGCCCACCTCTGCCAGGGATCCCTCAGCCTCCTGAACTTTAAATCGTGGGTTTGAGGGTGGATGAATGGAATTTCTCAGGTTTCTGGGTTTTAAATCACGGATTTGAGGGTGAAAAAGTGGAATTTCTCACATTACTTGTTTTTAAATTGTGGATTTGAGGGTGGAAAAGTGGAATTTCTCAGGTCACTTGTTTTTAAATCGTGGGTTTGAGGGTGGATGAATGGAATTTCTCAGGCTCCTGGGTTTTCAATCGTGGGTTTGAGGGTAGAGGAGCGGGCAGGAGCCGGGGAGGGAAGGATCCCTGCATCCCCTTCCTGTGGGATTCCAGCAGCTTCCAGCCCCTCTCCCTCCCTGTCCCTGCCCTGGAGCTCGGCCAGGTGTCAGGAACGCCCTGGATCAGCCCCCCACGGACCCCCCCATCCCAGTGTTGGGACGGGTCAATAATCACGGCGTTAATTAAGGGCTTTGATGGGTGTGAGGAGCTCGGGGAGCAGGGAAAGCCCCTTGGCCCTGCAGCTCCTGTGTCCCCAGCAATCCCAGCCTGTCCCCATCCCCATCCCCTTGGGATCTCTCCGCTTTCCAGGCAGCTGAGAAGGCGGGAGGAGCCCGCCTGGCTGCTGAACTCATCCCCGAATCTGCCAAAAAAGGGATTTTATTTTTTTTTTTTTTTTCCCCCTCCCCTCGCTCTCCTCTCTGGAAGCTCCTCTGCCAGCACAGCAGCTCCCCGGGGTGGCAGCGACGGGCGCGCCGCTTGCAGTGTCACCCCACTGATGCCCCTTTTTTTTTTCTTGTTTTTCTCTCTCTCTCTCTTCTCCCTTTTGCTTTCCCTTTTGTCTTTTTCCCTCTCCCTGCTGTCTGGATCCCAGAAATCCCGGAAGGTAGGGATGAGTCTGACCCCAGCCGCGCCTCCATCTCATCTGCCATTGGCACCTCCTTCTCTTCTTTCGTGTTTTTTCCCTTCCCGGTTTAGGAGCCCGGTAGAGTTTTAGAGCCGCTCCTTTCCTGTCCTTCCTTCCCAGCCGGTTCTCACCTTTTGTCTCGGGAGCGGTTCAGTTAATCCGCTCCTTTTTATTCTATTTTGTTGTGTTAATCCCACAGAACATCCCTTAGCGATCCACATCACCCCCCGCCCTTGCTGTGGCTCCACCGCGCGGGGAATTCCCGGGAATTCCTGGGGGCTGGAGGCTCAGCCGGGATTTGCCAGCGGGGTCACAGCAAGGAGGGAATTTCCTCCTCCAAAAACACCACGTGGAGGGGGCAGGAGAACCTCCTCGAGCCGTGGGATGCAGGAGCAGCTCCTCAAACCCTGAGCAGCTCCTTAAATCTGGGAAAGCTCCTCAAACCCTGAGCAGCTCCTTAAATCTGGAAAAACTCCTCAAACCTGGAGCAGCTCCTTAAATCTGGAAAAACTCCTCAAACCTGGAGCAGCTCCCCAAACCTGGAGCAGCTCCTCAAACCTGGAGCAGCTCCCAAAATCCTGAGCAGCTCCTTAAATCTGGGAAAGCTCCCCAAACCTGGAAAAGCTCCCCAAATCTGGAAAAGCTCCCCAAATCTGGAAAAGCTCCTCAAACCTGGAGCAGCTCCCCAAACCTGGAGCAGCTCCCCAAACCTGGAGCAACTCCTCAAACCTGGAAAAGCTCCTCAAACCTGGAAAAGCTCCTCAAATCTGGAGCAGCTCCTCAAATCTGGAAAAACTTCTCAATCCTGGAGCAGCTCCTCAATCCTGGAGCAGCTCCCCAAACCTGGAGCAGCTCCTCGAATCTGGAAAAGTTCCCCAAATCTGGAAAAACTTCTCAAACCTGGAGCAGCTCCCCAAATCTGGAAAAGTTCCTCAAATCCTGAGCAGCTCCCCAAATCTGGAGCATCTACTCAAACCTGGAAAATCTCCCCAAATCTGGAGCAGCTCCCAAAATCCTGAGCAGCTCCTCAAATCTGGAGCAGCTCCCGAAACCTGGAAAAACTTCTCAAATCTGGAGCAGCTCCTCAAACCTGGAGCAGCTCCTCAAACCTAGAGCAGCTCCTCAAATCTGGAGCAGCTCCCCAAATCTGGAGCAGCTCCCCAAATCTGGAGCAGCTCCCCAAACCCGGATCCCTCTGCCCCGTGCTGGGATTTGAGCGCTCAGAGCGATGTTTGGGCACCCAAATTTTGGGGGTCACACGAAACCACAGCCCTCCCCTTCCACCCCATACCTGAGGGGTTGGGAACAGCCTCTCCCCAAAATTCAATCCTGGGGGGGGGGGGAAACCTTTCCCAGGTGCCTGCTGGGGGTGGGACCCTGGCAGTCCTTGGCGTGAGGAGGTTCCCTGGAGGCTCCATCCGTAGAAGCCATCAAACCAAACGCCATCAAACGAGATCTCATCAAACAAAACATCATCAAATCAATCCTCATCAGATCAGATCAATCCTCATCAGATCAGATCAATCCTCATCCAGTCAATCCTCATCAGATCTCCCAAGCTGAGGGAGCTCTGAGGACCATCCAGCCCAGCTCCTGGGCGAGCAGGGCTCTCCTGACAGCTCCCCCCTGATCTCCCCGCTCTCCCCAGGTGCCCCACATGGTGCTGAACCTGAAGGAGCCTTTCTACGTGGGGGGAGCCCCCGACTTCTCCAAGCTGGCCCGGGCAGCTGCCATCTCCAGCGGCTTCGAGGGAGCCGTGCAGAAGGTGAGGAGGTCCTGATGGGACAGCCCAGTGTCACCTGGGCCAGCCCAGTGTCACCTGGGACATCCCAGTGTCCTGCTGGGTGTCCCCTCCCTGACCAGTTTCCCCCCTCCCTGATCCATTTTTCCCGCTCTCCGACCCATTTTTTCCGTCCCTGAGTGGGTTTTTTTTCCCGTCCCTGAGCCCTTTCTCCCTCCCTGACCCTTTTTCCCCTCCCTGAGCCCATTTTGCCCTCCCTGAGTGGAGTTTTTCCCCTCCCTGAGCCCATTTTCTCTTCCCTGACCCCTTTTCCCCCTCCCTGATCTGGTTTTCTCCCCTCCCTGAGCTGTTTTTCCCTCCCTGAGTGGATTTTTTCTCCCTCCCTGACCCTTTTCCCCCCTCCCTGAGTGGATTTTTTTCCCCTCCCTGCCCCTTTTCCCCCTCCCTGTGTGGGTTTTCCCCCTCCCTGAGTGGGATTTTTCCCCTCCCTGACGCATTTTTCCCCTCCCTGAGTGAGTTTTTCCCCTCCCTGACCCTTTTTCCCCCTCCCTGAGTGAGTTTTTCCCTCCCTGAGTGGATTTTTTCCCCTCCCTGACCCTTTTTCCCTCCCCTGCAGATCTCCCTCGGGGGGGTGCCGGTGCTGAGGGAGCAGCAGATCCGCAGTGCCCGGGAGATCTCCCCGTTCCGGGGCCACCCCTGCACCCAGGGCCCCAACCCCTGCCAGCACGGCGGCTCCTGCAGCCCCAGCATGGCCACCTACCAGTGCCACTGCCAGAGGGGCTTCTCGGGGACACACTGCCACAAAGGTGGGGGCACGGCGGGCACCGGGGTGGCACGGGGGGCTGGGGGTGGCACAGGGAATGTGGGGATGGCACAGGGTACTGGAGGTGGCACAGGGAAAGTGCATGGGCTGGAGGTGGCCATGGGGAGTTGGAGGTGGCCCAGAGAAGGTGCAGGTGGCACGGGGAGCTGGAGGTGGCCCAGGGCACTGGGGGTGGCACAGGGGGCTGGGGGTGGCACAGGGAGCTGGAGGTGGCACGGGGGGGCTGGAGGTGGCACAGGGAAAGTGAAGGTGGCACAGGGCACTGGAGGTGGCACGGGGGGGCTGCAGGTGGCACAGGGAAAGTGCATGGGCTGGAGGTGGCCATGGGGAGTTGGAGGTGGCACAGGGAAAGTGAAGGTGGCATGGGGGGCTGGAGGTGGCACAGAGAGCTGGGGATGGCACAGGGAGCTGGGGGTGGCACAGGGAACCAAGGGTGGCACAGGGAATATGGGGGTGGCCATGGGGAGCTGGAGGTGGCACGGGGCGCCGGAGGTGGCACGGTGGGCTGGGGGTGGCACAGGGGGCTGGGGGTGGCCATTGGGAGCTGCAGGTGGCACAAGGGGCTGGAGGTGGCCCAGGGCACTGGAGGTGGCACAGGAGGCTGGAGGTGGCACAGGGAATGTGAAGGTGGCACAGAAGTTGGAGGTGGCCCAGGGAGTTGGAAGTGGCTGTGGGAAGTTGGAGGTGGCACAGAGAGCTGGGGGTGGCACAGGGAAGGTGGAAGTGGCACAGGGGGACGCTGTCCTGGCAGGGACGCTGCCTGGGGGTTTCCTGACCCCCCCCAGGAAGGATCCAGCCTTTCCTGGCAGCCCCTGCTCCCAGCCCCCTGTTTTTTGGATATTCCTGGATGTTTTCTTTCCCCGCAGTGATCATCGAGAAGGCCGCCGGGGACGCCGAGGCCGTGGCCTTCGACGGCCGGACCCACCTGGAGTACCACAGCGGCGTCACCAAGAGGTGCCCGGCCCGACACGGGAACCTGGGCTGGGGTGGGCAGGGAGAAACGGGATCCAGGAGGGGCTGGGTGTTCCTGATCCTCGCTCCAGCATGGGGCTGGATATTCCTGATCCTCCCCTCCAAACTGGGATGGATATTCCTGATCCTCGCTCCAAACTGGGATGGATATTCCTGATCCTTCCCTCCAAACTGGGATGGATATTCCTGATCCTTCCCTCCAAAACAGGGTTGGGTGTTCCTGATCCTTCCTTCCAAACTGGGATGGATATTCCTGATCCTCCCCTCCAAACTGGGATGGGTGTTCCTGATCCTCCCTCCAAACTGGGATGGATATTCCTGATCCTTCCCTCCAAAACAGGGCTGGGTGTTCCTGATCCTCCCCTCCAAACTGGGGCTGGATATTCCTGATCCTTCCCTCCAAACTGGGGCTGGATATTCCTGATCCTTCCCTGTTGGTTTTCCCCCCCAAATTCCCAACTCCAGGCCTGGCTGTGGTTCTGCTGCCTGGGGGAAATTCCTGGCTTATCCCAGCCTGGTTTGGGAACGGGGTGGAGCCGGATCCTGAATGTCCCAGGCTGGAAATTTCTCCTTTTCTTTGGGAATTCTCTCTGGGAATGAGCAGAGCTCCCCCTGAGCTCCTCCAGGCTGGAAAATTCTCCTTTTCCTTGGGAATCCTCCCTGGGAATGAGCAGAGCTCCCCGTGAGGTCCTCCAGGCTGGAAAATTCTCCTTTTCCTTGGGAATTCTCTCTGGGAATGAGCAGAGCTCCCCCTGAGCTCCTCCAGGCTGGAAAATTCTCCTTCAGGAGACGCTCCTGAGCTCCTCCAGGCTGGAAATTTCTCCTTTTCCTTGGGAATTCTCTCTGGGAATGAGCTCCTCCAGGCTGGAAATATCTCCTTTTCCTTGGGAATTCTCTCTGGGAATGAGCAGAGCTCCCCCTGAGCTCCTCCAGGCTGGAAAATTCTCCTTCAGGAGCCTCCTGGTGCTCCCTCCCTGCCTCCCCCTGGGGTTCACTCCCAGCTGCAGGGCTCTGGGATGAGTTCAGGGCTCTGGGATCAGCTCCCGTGTCCATCCCGGCCCCGGGGTGGGGCTGTGTCCGTGTGGAGCCGCTGTGCTGTCTGTCTGTCCCTCTCGGTCTGTCTGTCTGTCTGTCTGTCCCTTCTCAGTGTCGCTGTTTCTCTGTTTCCAAGCCGCCTGAGCAATGAGATCCCAGCGTAAGTACCCTTGGCCCTGCCACCTCAGCATTGTCCCCATTGTCACCCCAAGGACCAGCCCTGCCAGCTCAGCATTGTCCCCATTGTCACCCCCAGGACCAGCCCTGCCAGCTCAGCATTGTCCCCATTGTCACCCCCCCAAAAACGGCCCTGCCACCTCAGCATTGTCCCCACTGTCACCCCCAGGACCAGCCTGCCACGCCACCTCAGCATTGTCCCCATTGTCACCCTTCCAAAACAGCCCTGCCACCTCAGCCTTGTCCCCACTGTCACCCCCAGGACCAGCCCTGCCTCCTCAGCCTTGTCCCCATTGTCACCCCCCCAAAAACAGCCCTGCCACCTCAGCATTGTCCCCATTGTCACCCCCCCCAAAACGGCCCTGCCACCTCAGCATTGTCCCCATTGTCACCCCCCCAAAAACGGCCCTGCCACCTCAGCCTTGTCCCCATTGTCACCCCCCCAGGACCAACCCTGCCAGCTCAGCATTGTCCCCATTGTCACCCCCCCAGGACCAGCCCTGCCACCTCAGCCTTGTCCCCATTGTCACCCCCCCAGGACCAGCCCTGCCACCTCAGCATTGTCCCCATTGTCACCCCCAGGACCAGCCCTGCCAGCTCAGCATTGTCCCCATTGTCACCTCAACCCCCGGGGCAGGAGCCTGGGGGAGAGGAATTCGGGGCCTTTCCATGAAAGGATTTTCCCAAAAATCCCATTTAAACCCATCCTGAGGCCATTCCCTCCCCTCCCATCCCTGTTCCCTCCTCTCGGGGATTTCTGGAGAGCACAAAGTTCCTCCCTGAGCTGCTTTCCTGCGGGCTGAGCCCCTTCCCCAGCTCCCCCAGCCCCAGCCCGGGCTGGATGTTCCCTCCTTGCCACCGTCCTGCTCTCCCCAAGGCGTTTCCATCATCCCAGGGGGACAATTCCTGGCTCTCCTGATGGCTCCAGGCAGTTCCTGCTTGGGCTCTGAGTAGGAGGGAAAAGGAAAGGGAAAAGGAGAAAGGGGAAAGGAAATAGGGAAAAGGAAAGAGGGAAGTAAAGAGGAAAGGAAGAAGGAAAAAGGAGAGAGGAGAGGAGAGGAGAGGAGAGGAGAGGAGAGGAGAGGAGAGGAGAGGAGAGGAGAGGAGAGGAGAGGAGAGGAGAGGAGAGGAGAGGAGAGGAGAGGAGAGGAGAGGAGAGGAGAGGAGAGGAGAGGAGAAAGGAAAGGAGAGGAAAGGAAAGGGAAAAGGAAAGAGGGAAGGAAGAAGGAAAGGAAAGGAAAGGAAAGGAAAGGAAAGGAAAGGAAAGGAAAGGAAAGGAAAGGAAAGGAAAGGAAAGGAAAGGAAAGGAAAGGAAAGGAAAGGAAAGGAAAGGAAAGGAAAGGAAAGGAAAGGAAAGGAAAGGAAAGGAAAGGAAAGGAAAGGAAAGGAAAGGAAAGGAAAGGAAAGGAAAGGAAAGGAAAAAGGGGAAAGGAAAGGAGAAAGGAGAAAGGAAAGAAAAGGAAAGGAGAAAGGAAAGGAAAGGAGAAAGGGGAAAGGAGAAAGGGAAGAAAAGGAAAGGAAAAAGGAGAAAGGAAAGGAAAAAGGAAAAAGGAAAGGAGAAAGGAAAGGGAAAGAGAAAGGGAAAAGTCTCCTTGCTGCCCACGCTTATGCCACGCTCCCCTTTTTTCCCCCATCCGAGTCCCGAGGCGCTGGATTTCCCCTGGGAGCCCAGGTGAGTGTGCCAGGCCGTGCCTGCGCCGTGCTCTGCCCGTGCCTCAGCATGTCCCCGTGTCCCTCTGTGCGTGTCCTGTGTGTCCTCTGCTGCCTTCTGATCCCTGAGGGCTGAGCTCTGCAGAGGGGGCACAGCAAAGAGCCACCAGAGCCCCGTCCCCCCAACTCTGCACAGCAGCCTCCCCTGGGGATAAAAACCTCTCTGTGCTGTCCCTCTTGTCCTGTCTCCGTGTGTCCCACTCCACCACCAGCCTCCTGCCTGTCCCAGAGGCAAAAATCAGGATTCCAGGGCGGGGAAATTCCCATTTTTCCTTCACTCCTCCCTTGGGGAAAGGTTTTGTTGCCTCTCCTGGCACAGAGCCCGGGGTGCCAGGGCTGTGGGGTTGGTCCTGGTTGCTCCATGAGGACAGAAGGGATCTGCAGCTGGATCCTGGGGGAGATCCCATGAGGGCTCTGCAGCCCCCTCAGGGCAGCAGGAGGGTGGGGGAACTCCGGCCCCAAGAGTGGGAGCTGCCTCAGAGACCTGCAGGAGGCTCTGGCCAGGTTTGGAGCTTCCCATCTGCTCCCAGGGATTCTGATCCCACAAAATCTGCCCCTCTGAGGGTGGGGGCAGACCCTGTGTGTGTATCCCAGTCCCAGGAATGGGATGGAGATTGTCCCCAAATCTGCCCCCTCAAGGGCAGCAGGTGGGGACAGACCTGTCCCTCTGTCCCAGTCCCAGGAAGGGGATGGAGATTATCCCAGCTGGTTTGTGGGATGGAGATCATCCCAAAATCTGTCCCTCTGAGGGCAGCAGGAGGAGACACATCCCATGAGTTTATTCTGGTGCCAGGAGTGGGATGGAGGCCATCCCAGCTCCGAGCTGAGATCATCCCCAAATCTGTGACCCTCAAAGCCAGCAGGCGAGGACAGATCCCTTGGGTGTGTCCCAGGAATGGGATGAAAGCCATCCCAACTGGTTGGTGGGATGGAGATCATCCCAAAATCTGTGACCCTCAAAGCCAGCAGGCAAGGACAGACCCCTTGGGTGTATCCCAGGAATGAGATGGAGACCATCCCAGCTGGTTGGTGGGATGGAGATCATCCCAAAATTTGCCCCTGGAGGCCAGCAAGCAAGGACAGACCCCTTAGGTATATCCCAGGAATGGGATGGAGGCCATCCCAAGTCGTTGGTGGGATGGAGATCATCCCAAAAATCTGCCCCTCAAAGCCAGCAGGTGAGGACAGACCCCATAGGTGCATCCCAGGAGTGGGATGGAGGCAATCCCAGCTCCGAGCTGGTTGGTGGGATGGAGATCATCCCAAAATCTGTGACCATCAAAGCCAGCAGGTGAGGACAGACCCCATGGGTGTATCCTAGGAACAGGATGGAGGCCATCCCAACATGTTGGTGGGATGGAGATCATCCCAAAAATCTGCCCCCCAAAGTCAGCAGGCAAGGACAGACCCCTTGGGTGTGTCCCAGGAATGGGATGGAGGCAATCCCAGCTGGTTGGTAGGATGGAGATCATCCCAAAATTTGCCCTCCTGGAGGCCAGCAGGTGAGGATAGACCCCATGGGTGTGTCCCAGGAACGGGATGGAGGCCATCCCAAGTGGTTGGTAGGATGGAGATCATCCCAAAATTTGCCCCCCTTGAGGCCAGCAGGTGAGGACAGACCCCTTGGGTGCATCCCAGGAGTGGGATGGAGGCCATCCCAGCTCCGAGCTGGTTGGTAGGATGGAGATCATCCCAAAATTTGCCCTCCTTGAGGCCAGCAGGCAAGGACAGACCCCTTGGGTGTGTCCCAGGAATGGGATGGAGGCCATCCCAAGTGTTTGGTAGGATGGAGATCATCCCAAAATTTGCCCCTCGAGGCCAGCAGGTGGGCTCAAATGGGCACAGGTGGGGACAGGTGGGCTCAGATGGGCACAGGTGAGGACAGGTGGGCACAGGTAGGGACAGGTGGGCTCAGATGGGCACAGGTGGGGCACAGGTGGGGACAGGTGGGCTCCAATGGGCACAGGTGGGCACAGGTTTATACCAGGGATGAGCAGGAGGAGGCTGCAGGAGCTTTCCCAGCCCCGCTCTCCCTCCCCAGCGAGAAGGCCCTGCAGTCCAACCACTTTGAGCTCAGCATCAAGACCGAGGCCACGCAGGGGCTGCTCCTGTGGAGCGGGAAGGGGCTGGAGAAGTCGGATTTCATCGCCCTGGCCATCGTGGACGGGCTTCGTGCAGCTCAGCTACGACCTGGGCTCCAAGGCCGTCACCCTGCGCTCCACCGTGCCCGTCAACACCAACCAGTGGATCCACATCCGAGCCTCCAGGTCAGGGCTGGGCTGGGAAAGTTGGGAATGAAGGGGGAGAGCCTCAGGGAGCCCCAGGGAGCGCTCCTTGGGTGGGGACAGAGGGGAGGTCCCGTCCTGGAGGTGTCAAAGGGGACAGGGCAGGAGGGGTGGAAGGGTTGTGCCTTGGGTTTGGGGTTTTGGAGGGTTTTGGGATTTGGGGAATTGGGGTTTGGGGTGTTGGATTTGGGATATTTCAGGGTTTCACATTCTGTGATTTGGGATGTTGGATTTGGATATTTCAGGGTTTCACATTCTGGGATTTGGGATTTGGGCTGTTGGAGGGTTTCACATTCTGTGATTTGGGGTGTTGGATTTGGGGTGCTGGATTTGGGATGTTGGATTTGGGATATTTCAGGGTTTCACATTCTGGGATTTGGGATTTGGGCTGTTGGATTTGGGCTGTTGGATTTGGGATTTGAGATGTCTCCGAGTTTCACATTCTGTGATTTGGGGTGTTGGATTTGGGGTGCTGGATCTGGGCTGTTGGATTTGGGGTATTTCAGGGTTTCACATTCTGTAGTTTGGGCTGTTGAATTTGGGATTTGGGCTGTAGGATTTGGGATTTGGGCTGTTGGATTTGGGCTGTAGATTTGGGCTGTAGGATTTGGGATTTGGGCTGTAGCATTTGGGATTTGGGCTGTAGGATTTGGGATTTGGGCTGTAGGATTTGGGCTGTAGGATTTGGTCTGTAGCATTTGGGATTTGGGCTGTAGCATTTGGGATTTGGGCTGTAGGATTTGGGATTTGGGCTGTTGGATTTGGGATTTGGGCTGGTAGGATTTGGGCTGTAGGATTTGGGATTTGGGCTGTTGGATTTGGGATTTGGGCTGTTGGATTTGGGATTTGGGCTGTAGGATTTGGTCTGTAGGATTTGGGATTTGGGCTGTAGGATTTGGGCTGTTGTGTTGTTTCACGATCCGGGCGAGAGGTTGCCGGTGTCAGGGTTGGCAGGCCCAGCTCTGGGCCGTGTCCCAGGGGCTGGTGCTGAGGTGCTGCCGTTCCCCCCTCCCCGGGCAGGGTGCAGAGGGAAGGGTCCCTCCAGGTCGGGAACGAAGCCCCCATCGCCGGCTCCTCTCCTCTGGGGGCCACCCAGCTGGACACGGACGGGGGCGCTGTGGCTGGGTGAGTGACGGGACAGGGACAGGGGACAGGGACAGGGGATGGATTCCTGTCCCCTGCCTGTGGGGAGGGACCTGAAAGCCCCTCCAGTGTCACCTGCAGACACCTCCCGCTGTCCCAGGGGCTGCAGCCTGGCCGGGGACACTGCCAGGGATCCAGGGGCAGCCTCAGCTTCCCTGGGAATTCCATCCCAGGGGAGGCAGGGAGGGAGGGACAGAGCCCAGTGCTGGCAGTGTGACAGTGCTGTGACCTCGTGTGGCAGTGTGACAGTGCTGTGACCTCGTGTGGCAGTGTGACAGTGCTGGGGCCAGGCTGTGTGTGGCTGTGTGACCTCGTGTGGCAGTGTGACAGTGCTGGGGGCCCGGCTGTGTGTGGCTGTGTGACCTCGTGTGGCAGTGTGACAGTGCTGTGTGACCTCGTGTGGCAGTGTGACAGTGCTGGGGCCAGGCTGTCTGTCCCCTGTCCCCAGCTGACCCTGTACAGTCCCCAGTCTGTCTGTCCCCTGATGCCATGCCGTTTCCAGGGGTGCTGTTCCCTGTCCCTATGCTGTCCCCTGTCCCCCTGTTCCTGTCCCCATGCTGTCCCTGTCCATGTGTCCCATTCCATTGCAGGTGGGCTGTCCCCCTATCCCTGTCCCCATGCTGTCCCTGTCCCCATGCTGTCCCTGTCCCCATGCTGTCCCTGTCCCCATGCTGTTCCTGTCCCCGTGCTGTCCCTGTCCCCATGCTGTCCCTGTCCCCATCCCCACGTTGTCACCGTGTCCCCATCCCCACGCTGTCACCGTGTTCCTGTCCCCATGCTGTCCCCCATCCCCACACTCTCACCATGTCCCCATCCCCACGCTGTCACCGTGTCCCCATCCCCACACTGTCACTGTGTCCCCATCCCCACATTGTCACCGTGTCCCCATCCCCACACTGTCACCGTGTCCCTGTCCCCACGCTGTCCCTGTCCCCGTGCTGTCCCTGTCCCCATGCTGTCACCATGTCCCCATCCCCGCACTGTCACCGTCTCCCTGTCCCTTGCAGGCGGGCTGGACAAGGCCGGCGCGCGGCCGCGGCTGCCCAAGGCCTTCAGCACGGCCTTCGTGGGCTGCATGCGGGACGTGCAGGTGACGGGCGCGCCGCTGCACTGCTGGAGGACGCGCTCAACCAGCCCCGGATATTGCACTGCTCGGCCCAAATAGAGCCCAGGCACCTCCCCGCCCCCTCCCCTTGCTGTAATTATTTTCTATTTTTGTAAACTTATTGCTTTTTATATTTTTGGACGGTGGGGGGGGCAGGGAGGGCAGGAACCCCTTTTTTTGGTTTTTGGTTTTGTTTTTTTGTTTGTTTGTTTTTTTTTTTCCTTCGGGGGCGCCGAGACTCGGCCCGAAGGGCAGCGCCACGGAACAAAGGAGCCACGCAAGAACTCTCCCACTGCAGCCTCCATCTTCTTCATACTTGAAGCTTCTTTTTTTTTTTGTTTTCAGGAGGGTGGGGACGGGTCATTCCCCCCCCCTTTTTTTTTTTCCTGATGTTTTTGGGGGGTTTTTTTGCTCTTTTCCTGTGGGGGGGAAACGCTGCTGGTGCTGGCGAGGGCCTTCACGGATCCGCGGTCAGGCCTGCGCGGCTCCGGCTCTTCCAAACCTTCTCCTTTGGCCCCGTTTGTCCACCCCGATTCCCCCCTTTCTCCCCTCTCACTGTAATTTATGTGTGTAAGGAATCTCAAGTGCTTTTTTTTCTTCCTTCGAGCTCTGCTCAAATCAGGGATGCCACGCACTGGAAGGGAGAGGGCCGGGCCCGCCTCACGCCGGCGGCCCGAGCTCCGCTCCGCGCTCGCCCCCGGGACTCTTTGCTGGACTCAGAGGTGCTGAGGGAGGTGGGAAAAAAAACGGGGATTTCTCCAGAGGTTCTCCCTCCTCTTCCTCCTCCTCCTCCTCCTCTTCCTCTTGGACACATGCAGGAGCGGGCTGTGAAACCTCATTCCCAACGTTTTGTGTTCATCCGGATGCGCCGCCGAGCCTCGGCCTCCCTCGCTCCTCACCAAGAGCTGGGAATTCTCTGCCAAAAGGACCAGGAAATTCCCTTTTTTTTCCCTTTCTCAGAGATCTCTTGGATGTGTCCTTCCTTGCCCCACAGCCTTTTTTCCAGCCTGGCAACGCAGAGCCTCTCCCACAAGAAGAAATTGGAATTTTTTAATTTTTTTTTTTTTTTTTTTAACCTTGGATTTGGAGTTTTTTTGGGTCTTCCACGCTCCTCCGGATGCTGCCAGCCCAATGGGAATGGGGAGTGTTTTTGGGGAGGGGATTGGAAGGGTTTTCTTCCTGGAAAGGAAAGTTTTGGGGGCCGGTTCCGAAAGTCTTTGGGGTGTGACAGCAGCTCTGGCTGGATCTCCTGGAATCTCAGATGGATCCCAGCTCTGGAAATCCCATCCCCCTTGGGATTCCTTCTCCATGGGAATCTTCCTGGTGCTTTGTGGCCTCTCTGTCCCTTTCCCACCCTTAGCTGGGATTGCTCCATGGGGAAAAAAACCAAAAACTTTATGGAATTCACCTTTGGGATCCCACTGGGTTTTGGGTGGGAATTCCTGCCCGAGGTGCCAGAATTTGGCATTTTTTTCCCCTTAAATTTCTACCCCACCTCGCAGGGCACCCTTTAAAAATGGGGGTTTTGGCACCAACCTTTGAGCCAGGAAAAATTTCTTCTCTCAGGGCGAGCTCTGAACAAAAAGAGGGGAAAACCAATGGGAAAAAAAAACCACTTGGGTCTGCTTTTATTTCCTTTATTTGGTTTAAAAAAAAATAAATATTCCCAAGCTGTGACATTTCCTGTGGAAAATCCGGGGTTAAATATTCCAGTGGGGGCTGTGCCCTGTGTCCAGGGAGGGGTCCCGTGGGTGCCAAAATTCCCATTTTTTTGTCTGCTGGGTCCAGATTGCGATTCCTGGTGGGAAATGCTGGGCTGGGCTGGGAGGGAGGGATCTGGGGAGTTCCCCCAATCCATATTTTTGGGAATGGGATTTCCCAGCTGGGCTGGATGTTCCAGCTCCAGAGGGGATGGGGAAGCTGCCGATTTTCAGGAACGAAACGGAGAAACAGCAAAAAAAAACAAAACCAAGCCCAAAAAAAACCAAATCAACAACAACAACCCAAGGACTGGACAAAATTAAAGACTTAAAAACTCATCCTGCTTTTGCTGGGGCTTGGAAATGCCTTAAACCAGGATTTTGTGTCCTCGTGGGGGGAACCTTCTTGGAATTTTCAGCAGCACCCTGGGCTTTATTTTTAATAACATTTATACCACAAAACGTGCAGGGAAAAAAAAACCCAAAACCCACAAAAAAGACATTAAGGTTGGGTTTTTTTTTTTTCCAGATTTGATTATTTTTTGGCTTTTTTTTTTTTTTTTTTTTTTTTTTTTTTTTTAATTTAAAAACCCCCCTGAGTTGTCCAGGTGGAGAGGGCGAGCTCCTGGCTTTGGGAGCTGCTGGCTGAATTCCGAGGGGCGAGGCGCGCTGGAGGAGGAGCAGCATGATGTAACCATTACTAACTCGTGTCTTTTCGTCAAATCACCCAGAAATAAAAGTTTGGAAAACGATTAAAGAGGTTTTTAAGGGGCCTGGTGCTTCTTTTTTCTGGTTTTTTTTTTTTTTTCTCTTCCTGGGACAAAGGGAAATCCTGCTTTTTTTGGGGTTTTTTTTTTTTGGGGTGCTGTTTGCTGGGCAGAGAGGGGTGAAGCAGAGGGGCTCCTGCGCCTCCTAAATTCACTTTTTCCACCAATTCCAAACCCAATCCCAAGGTTTTTGCAGAAATTTTGTGTCTTCCCTTCCCCTCCTCTGTGGCCAGGGTGTTGGTTTCAGCTCTTGGGAGTCTCCTGTTTCCCCTCTTTCATCTCTTTCATCCCCTCAGCAGCGTTTTCCGAGGAATTTCTGCATCCCAGGCATCTCACAGGACTGAGGTGATGCCCCTGGAGGTTGTTCCTCATGGATGGTGGCGTTTTCCCCGCTGGAAATCCATGGAAAAATCAGCCCTGGAGCAGGATGTGGTGTGATAGAAACGTCTCCAGGTTTGATAGGAACGTTTTCAGGGTTGATAAAAAAGACATTTCCAGGTGAGCTGAGATCCCACAGGAAGGGACCAGTGCAAGGAAGGACAATTCCATCGGTTCCCTTTGGGTTTGAAGGGCAGGTTCAGAGTTTGTGTCCTGTCCCTGCTCCTCATCCCTGAGCAGATCCAGGAGCTCTGGCACCACTGGAATGGGGATTTTATCCCAAATCCTGTCAGCACAGCAGGTCCTGTCTCTCGTCTCCATGGAGCTGAACAGATCCAGGAGCTCTGGCACCACTGGAATGGGGGTTTGGTCCCAAATCCTCTCAGGGTAGAAGTTTCTGTCCCTGCTCCTCATCCCTGAGCAGATCCAGAGGCTCTGGCACCACTGGAATGGGAGTTTGGCCCCAAATCCTCTCAGGGCAGAAGTTCCTGTCCCTGCTCCTCATCCCTGAGCAGATCCAGAGGCTGGAATGGGGGTTTGGTCCCAAATCCTCTCAGGGCAGAAGTTCCTGTCCCTGTTCCTCATCCCTGAGTGGATCCAGGAGCTCTGGCACCACGGGAACACGGATTTTATCCCAAATCCTGTCAGCACAGCAGGTCCTGTCCCTGCTCCTCATCCCTGAGCAGATCCAGAGGCTCTGGCACTACGGGAATGTGGATTTTATCCCAAATCCTCTCTGGACACAAGTTCCTGTCCCTGCTCCTCATCCCTGAGTGGATCCAGGAGCTCTGGCACCACGGGAAGGGGGATTTTGTCCCAAATCCTGTCAGGGCAGAAGTTCCTGTCCCTGCTCCTCATCCCTGAGCAGATCCAGAGGCTGGAATGGGGGTTTTATTCCAAATCCTGTCAGCACAGCAGGTCCTGTCTCCATCCCGAGGCTGTGGCACCACTGGAACGGGGATTTTGTCCCAAATCCTGTCAGGACAGCAGGTCCCGTCCCTGTCCCCATCTCTGAGTGGATCCAGGAGCTCTGGCACCACGGGAAGGGGGATTTTGTCCCAGATGCTATCAGGGCAGCAGTTCCTGTCCCCATCTCTGAGTGGATCCAGGAGCTCTGGCACCACGGGAATGGGGATTTTGTCCCAAATCCTATCAGGACAGCAGGTCCTGTCCCTGTGCCCATCTCTGAGTGGATCCACGGGAATGGGGATTTTGTCCCAGATGCTCTCAGGACAGCAGGTCCCATCCCTGTCCCCATCCCGAGGCCGTGGCCCTAGGGGAAGGGGGATTTTGTCCCAAATCCTCTCAGGGCAGAACTTCCTGTCCCTGTCCCCATCTCTGAGTGGATCCAGGAGCTCTGGCACCGCGGGAAGGGGGATTTTGTCCCAGATGCTCTCAGCACAGCAGGTCCCATCCCGAGGCCGTGTCCCTAGGGGAAGGGGGATTTTGTCCCAGATGCTCTCAGCACAGCAGGTCCCATCCCTGTCCCCATCCCTAGGGGAAGGGCGGCTGTGTGACAGACGCGGCCGCCGCGGTGGCTTTGGGCGGCAGCAGCTCGGGCCGGCCGAGCGCCGCAGTCCGCGCGAAGCAGCGCAGGTTGCCCGTCTTGAGCGCGCACTGCACGGGCCAGAGGATGATGCAGAAGAGGATGATCAGCAGCGCCGACAGCAGCACCACGCGTTTCCAATCATCGCAAAGCTCGCAACGCGACAACCTCCCCGCCAAACCCGCCGGAGCCGCCTCCACGCTCTCGGGTTTACTCATGGCCACATCGATGGAGATGCACGACTCGGGGTTCTCGGCGTCGTCTGAAGCTCGGCGGCAGCACAGTTTGGTCCCCTCCATCCACAGCACCTTCTCCCGCTGCAGCTCGGGCGGCAGCGTGGCCAGCAGCTCCCGGCTGGTGCGCAGCCCCGGCGCTCCCTGCCGAGGGATGTTGGTCAGCTGGCGGCAGAAGGGGCAGGGCAGCAGCTCCTCGGGCTGCCCGGGAGGCAGAGCCGTGCTCAGCCGAGCCACGCACTCCAGGCAGAAAACGTGCGAGCATTGCAGCAGTTTGGGGGTTTTGAAGGTGTTGTCGTAGGTGTTGAAGCAGATGGAGCACTCGACGGGAGAGGCGGGTTTAGGTGAGGAGGGGTTGGCCGAGCTGGGGGAGCCCGCGGGGCTGCGGCTCTTCCTGCCCGGTGAGGGCAGCGCGATGGGGCTGAGCGGAACCGGGGGTTCGGCCGGAGGAGCGGGGCTGCTGGGGGAGTCCGGGGTGCTGGAGTGCCACAGCTGCGGGAAGCAGGACATGATGGAGCTCCCGGAGAGGAACGGGGCCCTGGGAGACTCTGGAAGAGAAAGACAGCACGGGATTGATTTTATTTTATTTTATTTTATTTTATTTTATTTTATTTTATTTTATTTTATTTTATTTTATTTTATTTTATTTTTTTATTTTATTTTATTTTATTTTATTTATTTTTATCTTATTTTATTTTATTCTTATCTTATTTTATTTATTTTATTTTATTTTATTATTTTATTTTATTTTATTTTATTTTATTTTATTTTATTTTATTTTTATTTTATTCTTATTTTTTATTATTATTTTTTATTATTATTTTTTATTATTTTCTTTTATTCTTATTTTATTCTTATTTTATTCTTTTCTTATTTTATTCTTATTTTTATTATTTTTTATTATTTTCTTTTATTCTTATTTTATTCTTATCTTATTTTATTCTTATTTTATTCTTATTTTTAATTATTTTTTATTATTTTTTATTATTTTCTTTTATTCTTTTTTATTATTTTATTTTTTCTTTTCTTCTTTTTTATTCTTTGATTTTATTTTTCCTTTATTCTTTTTCATTATTTCATTGTATTTTTTCTTTTATTCTTTTATTCTCTTCTTTTATTTTTTCTCTTTTATTTTATTCCTTTATTTTATAATTTAATTCTTCTATTATTTTACTTTATTTTATTATTTTTCCTTCTTACTTTACTCTATTATTTTACTCCTTTTTTTTTTATTCTTTTATTCTTGTGTTTTATTCTTTGGTTCTTTTATTTTTTTTTCTTTACTTCCTATTATTTCTTTTATTTTACCATGCACCTGAAAGCCCTGGGAGAAACACACGGCCCCAGCCCCAGAAAAATTGGGTTCCAATTCCCTTCAGCCCCCTCAGAATCACCCAAAATTTGGGTTATTTCAGGCAAACTGCACCCAGAGCCAAATTCCAGCTCCTGTCCCTCCATCCTTCTCGGAATCACCCCAAATTTGGGGTTTTTAGTCAACACCTGCAGCTCCAGTTGCACCCAGATCCAAATTCCAGCTCCTGACCCTTTATCCTTCTTGGAATCACCCAAAATTTGGGTTATTTCAGCTTCTGTCCCTTCATCCTTCTCAGAATCACCCAAAATTTGGGTTATTTCAGCTTCTGTCCCTTCATCCTTCTCAGAATCACCCAAAATTTGGATTATTTCAGGCAAACTCTGCATCCAGACCCAAATTCCAGCTCCTGTCCCTCCATCCTTCTTGGAATCACCCAAAATTTGGGTTATTTCAGCTTCTGTCCCTTCATCCTTCTCAGAATCACCCAAAATTTGGATTATTTCAGGCAAACTCTGCATCCAGACCCAAATTCCAGCTCCTGCCCCTCTTTCCTTCTCGGAATCACCCAAAATTTGGGTTATTTCAAGCAAACTCTGCACCCACAGCCAAATTTTCATCTCCTGTCTGGGAATTCAGGAGCCCAAATCCCCAAAAAACTGGGTTACAAGTAATTCCTGTCCCTTCATGCTTCTTGGAATCCCCAAAATTTGGATTATTTCAGGCAACACCTGCACCCAGACCCAAAATTGCAGCTCCTGTCACTTTATCCCCCTGGGAATCACCCAAAATTTGGGTTTTTTTAGGCAACACCTGCAGCTCCAGCTGCACCCAGCCCCAAATTCCAACTCCTGACCCTTCATCCTTCTTGGAATCACCCAAAATTTGGGTTATTTCTGCTTCTGTCCCTTCATCCTTCTCGGAATCACCCAAAATTTGGATTATTTCAGGCAAACTCTGCATCCAGACCCAAATTCCAGCTCCTGCCCCTTTATCCTTCTCGGAATCACCCAAAATTTGGATTATTTCAGGCAAACTCTGCATCCAGACCCAAATTCCAGCTCCTGCCCCTTTATCCTTCTCGGAATCACCCAAAATTTGCTTTATTTCAGGCAAACTCTGCATCCAGACCCAAATTTCAGCTCCTATCCCTTCACCCCTCTCAGGATCACCCATTTTTTTTTATTCTCCATCTTACCCAGCCCAGGTTTGTTTTTTTTTTAGGGGTTTTTTAGGCTGCCCCCCCAAAAAAATCCAGGGCAGAGAGAAACGAGGAACCCTCAAGAGAATCCCCAGCAAGAGCGAGACGTTCCCGGCCAAATTCCTTCTTTTTTGGGGCAGGAAAAAAAAACCCAAAAAAACCCAAAAAAAACAAAAAACAAACAAACACAAAAAAAAAACCAAAAAACCAAAAAAAAAACCCAAAAAAACCCCCAAAAAACCCCCCAAAAAACCCCCAAAAGGTCAGACCTACCCCGCGTGGTGCTCCCCGGCACCCGAGCTGGGAGGAGGGCAGAAGATTCCATTAAAAAAATCTCTAATTTCTGGGATTATGGAGCTTGAGCCGGGCCTAAGAGCGGAAAAAAAATAATAAAAAAAACCAAACCAACTTTTCAGTGCTAACGGGAGGGGAAAAAAAGCTTTTTTGGGGTTTTTTTTTGGGAGGGGGGGGAGATTTGTGATCCCGGCTCCTGGGAGATGCCCGGGGTCACACCCAGAGGTGTTGGAATTCCAGGAAAAGAATTCCTGGAGGCAGAGCCGGGGGGAATTCCTGGGGAGGATTCCCTTGGGAAAGGTGGAGCAGAGCCAGAGCCACCGTCTGGGAGGGCAGCAGCACCAATCCCCCCCAAAAAATTGGGTCACAAACGACCTTCATCCTTCATCCCCCTGGGAAACACCCAAAATTTGGGTTATTTCCACTCCACCTGCATTCCAGAGCCAAATTTTGATTTCCTGGCCCTGTATCCCTCTGGGAATCACCCAAAATTCGGGTTATTTCAGCTCCAGCTGCACCCAGAGCCAAATTTCATCTCCTGTCCATTTATCCTTCTCAGAATCACCCGAAATTCGGGTTATTTCAGGCAAACTCTGCCATTCCAGAGCCAAATTTTGATTTCCTGTCCCTGGGAATCACCCGAAATTCGGGTTATTTCAGCTCCAGCTGCCATTCCAGAGCCAAATTTTGATTTCCTGTCCCTGTATCCCTCTCAGAATCACCCAAAATTCGGGTTATTTCATCCCCAGCCCAGCGCCACCCGGTGTCCCCGCAGCAGGAAATTCCTGGTGACGGCGCCGCCGCTGCATTTCCCGGGAACATTTTTTGGGGCTGTGTCAGGGAGGGGGAGGCGGCGCCGCTGGAATTGCAGCGCCACGCACGGCGCTGGAATCTCCGGCACACACAGGATCAACCCCGGGTTGCAAAAATAAAAATAATAGTGGGATCATGAGGATAAAATAAAATAAAATAAAATAAAATAAAATAAAATAAAATAAAATAAAATAAAATAAAATAAAATAAAATAATAAAATAAAATAATAAAATAAAATAATAAAATATTGAGAAAATAAGATAAGAAAATAAACTAAAGATGATAATAAAATAAAAATAATAAAATAAAATAAAGTAGAATAAAAGTATTAAGAAAATAAGATAAGAAAATAAACTAAAAATTATAATAAAATAAAATAAGAAAATAAAATAAAAATAAAAATAAAATAAAACTAATAAAAATAAAAATAAAATAATAAAAATAAAATAAAAATAATAATAAAAATAATAAAAATATATCATAATAAAATAAAAAGAAAAATATAATAATAATAATATAAATATAAATATAAAAATAAATAAATAAAAATAATAATAATAATAATAATCCCCCTTTTTTTAAGGATGAAGAGTTCACCCCTCTCCCCACCCTTCAGATTTTCTCTTTTTGTGCTTCTCGTCATTTAAATTGAATCAAACTGATTTTTTTTTCCTCATTTTGTGCATTTTTCAGTGGTTTTTTAATGGGTTTTAATATTTTTTTTATTATTTTTTCCTGGTTACAGATGCTGATAAATCACAAATCCAAGCCCAAAGGTGAGGAAGACCTGAGCGAGTTTTTTTCCTTTTCCTTTATTTTATTTTATTTTATTTTATTTTATTTTATTTTATTATTAAATTTTCCCCTTTTGCAGAACTCCATCCCCTAAATCTAGTGTGGGGTTATTTTTATTTTTATTTTTATTTTTATTTTTATTTTTATTTTTATTTTTATTTTTATTTTTATTTTTTTGCACTTCCTGGCTGTTTTTTTTTTCGGGGGGGGAAGGAATTTTCAGGAATTCCGAGGGAAGCTGAGGAAGGGAGAAGCCTGGGCTTGCTCCAGCTCTTCTTTCCCAACCCCCTGAGTGATGAAATTCCAGCTGCTGCTCTCAGGAAGTTTTTATTGGTCTGGGCTACGTCAGCAAAGCCCTGAGAGTAAAAAAACTCAAAAGTTTTTCTTTTAAATCAAAAAAAATTCGCTTCTAAAATACTCCTAAAAATTGGCTTTTCAAACCAAAAAATTCTGACTTTTTTCCCCCACGTTTCCCGTTTGTTAAAAATACAATCCTTGGTTTGAATAAATTGAGATTCTCCTCATTCTTATCATTTTATTCTGCTTGTTTTGGGGGGATGTTTTTGGATTTTTGGATTTTGGGGGGGGTTCTGTGGATCAGCTGGACCAGAGGGATTTGGGATCAAACCCCATGGGGTTGTCACCTTTCCCCTTCTGCAGCTTTTAAATGGAATTATTTGAGGTTTAAGGGGTTTTTTGTTTGATTTTCTGATTTTTTTTTTAAATTTAGAGCCTGCAGCTCTTCCTCTCCTTTTCCCAGCTTTGAACTGGGATTTTCCAGGAGCTTCAGGAGGAGCTGGGAACGACAAAAACGTCCAGGAGAGCGCCGGGGAGGAAGGAATTCCAGGCTTTCTGTGAATCCCAGGAATCCTTTTAGACCCTAAACCCAGACAGGGAGGGGGCACAGGGCAGGATTTGGGATTAGGGCCTGTTCCAGGGATCCCAGTTTCAGGGATCCCAATTCCAGTGATCCCAGTTCCAGGGATCCCAGTCCCAGTGATCCCAATCCCAATGATCCCAGTCCCAACAATCCTATTCCAGTGATCCCAGTTCCAACAATCCCAATTCCAGTGATCCCAATTCCAGGGATCCCAATTCCAGGGATCCCAATTCCAGGGATCCCAGTCCCAGGGATCCCAGTTCCAATGATCCCAATTCCAGGGATCCCAATTCCAAGGATCCCAATTCCAGTGATCCCAGCTCCAACAAGCCTATTGCAGGGGATGATCCCAATTCCAGTGATTCCAGTCCAGGGATCCCTCTTCCAGGAGGTGATCCCAGTTCCAACAATCCCTATTCCAGTGATCCCAGTTCCAGTGATCCCAGTCCCAATAATCTTTGTTTCAGCGATCCCAATTCCAACAATCCCAGTTCCAGTGATCCCAGTTCCAGGGATCCAGGGATCCCCGTCCCAGCAATTCCCATTCCCATGATCTCAGTTCCAGTGATCCCAGTTCCAACACTCCCATTTCCAGGGATCCCAGTTCCAACAATCCCAGTTCCAGTTCCAGGGATCCCAATTCCAACAATCCCAATTCCAGTGATCCCAATTCCAGGGATCTCAGTGCCAGGGATCCCAGTTCCAACAAGCCTCTTCCAGTGGGTGATCCCAATTCCAGGGATCCCAATTCCAGTGATCCCAGTCTCAACACTCCCAGTTCCAGGGATCCCAGTTCCAGGGATCCCAGTTCCAACACTCCCAATTCCAGTGATCCCAGTCTCAACAATCCCAGTTCCAGTGATCCCAGTCCCAACACTCCCAGTCCCAACAATCCCAGTTCCAGGGATCCAGGGATCCCAGTTTCAGGGATCCCAGTTCCAGCAGATCCCAGTTCCAACAATCCCAGTTCCAGGGATCCCAGTCCCAACACTCCCAGCTGCAGCAGATCCCAGTTCCAGCAGATCCCAGTCCCAACACTCCCAGTCCCTACAATCCCAGTTCCAGAAGATCCCAGTTCCAACAATCCCAGTTCCAGGGATCCAGGGATCCCAGTCCCAACACTCCCACCTCCAGCAGCTCCAGCAGATCCCAGTCCCAGCAATCCCCACAGCAAATCCCTCTCCGTACCTGCTCAGGCGCCGTCAGGAGGACACAGAAACATCTCCCGCTCTCCCAGCTCCCCAAATCCCAAAATCCCGAAATCCCAAAAGCCCTCCTCGGGAATTCCAGCCGGGAGCGGAGCCGGCTTCCTCCCGGAGGAGGAGGAGGAGGAGGAGGAGCAGGAGCTGCGGCTGGGGCAGCCCAGGTGTGTTTTATACCTGCCCTGCACAGGTGACTTTTCCTGCTCCACCTGCCCGGCCCCGTGGCGTGAATCACCGCCCGGCCCGGGACAAACAGCCTGGAATGCTCCCGATAAGGGAGCGGGGACCGGGGAGAGAGGGGCACCGAGCCCTCCCTGCAGCCCGGGGAGCTCTGCCGGGCTCGGAAATTAAAATTCTCTCGGATTTTCCATCGGTTTTTATCGTTGAGCCTTCTTTTCCAGCCTGGGAAATTATATATATATATAAAAAAATAAAATATTTTTATTTTTTAAAATTTTATTTTATTTTAATTTTTATTTTATTTTTATTTATTTATTTATTTTATATTTTTATATAAATATAATATTTTATATATAAATATATATAATATATATTTTTTTTTTATTTTTTTAAAAAATTTCTGTCATTTTCCATCAATTTCCATCACTGATCCCTCTTTTCCAGCCTGGGAATATATATATATATATATATATATATATATATATATATGTATAAATAAAATATTTTTATTTATTAAAATTTTGTTTTATTTTAATTTTTATTTTTATTAATTTATTCTATATTTTTATTCTTAGATAAATATAATATTTTTATATATAAATATATATAAGATGTATATTTTTTAATATTTATTTATTTATTTATTTATTTATTTTTAATTTCTGTCATTTTCCATCACTTTCCATCACTGATCTCTCTTTTCCAGCCTGGGAAATTCTGCTGGGCTCTGAAATTAAAATTCCCTCGCATTTTCCATCGGTTTCCATCATTGATCTCTCTTTTCCAGGTTGGGAAATTCTATATATATAAAATAAAATAAAATAAAATAAAATAAAATAAAATAAAATAAAATAAAATAAAATAAAATAAAATAAAATAAAATAAAATAAAATAAAACATTTTCAAAATAAAATAAAATAAAATGGAACCATGAGATCCATGCCAGGCCATCTCCAGCTGCTGGGAATGCTGAGCCTGGAGCCGTTCCGATGGAATTCCCGGAACGTTCGGGGACAAAAAGCTGGAATTGTTTATCAGGAGCAGCCCGTGCCGGCCCCGCCGCTGCAGCTGATTGATTACAAACTGATTAATTACAAACTGATTACAAACTGATTAATTACAAACTGATTACAAACTGCTCAGAGCCAGCTGGGTGCTGGCAAATGTCAATATTTCCATTGCACGTGGGAAATGTCAATATTGGAGCAAAGGGATTTGCAGTGCAAGGGGATCCTGCAGGAGATCCCTGACCGGGGAACCGGCACCCAGCCCGACCTGAAAGCTCCAAATTCCAGCCTCTGGATTCCCTGCTCCATCTCCTGCCTCAGTTTGGCCAGGAAAATTCACCCAGCAGGGAGCAGGAGGGAAAATGAAGGTTTTAAATTCCCTTTCTTCATTTTCTTCCTCAATTTCTTCAGGAAAATTCACCCAGCAAGGAGCAGGATGGAAAACGAAGGCCTTGAGTTCCCTCTCTTCATTTTCTTCCTCAATTTATTGAGCAAAATTCACCCAGCAAGGAGCAGGGTAGAAAACCAATACTTTGGGTTCCCTCTCTTCATTTTCTGTCTCAATTTCTTCAGGAAAATTCACCCATCAGGGAGCAGGATGGAAAACGAAGGCCTTGAGTTCCCTCTCTTCAGTTTCTGTCTTAATTTCTTCAGGAAAATTCACCCAGCAGGGAGCACGATGGAGAATGAAGGCCTTGAGTTCCTTCTCTTCATTTTCTTTCTTGATTTATTGGGCAAAATTCACCTTGCGAGGAGCAGGAGGGAAAATGAAGGTTTTAAATTCCCTTTCTTCATTTGCTTCCTCAATTTCTTCAGGAAAATTCACCCAGCAGGGAGCAGGAGGGAAAATGAAGGCCTTGAGTTCCTTCTCTTCATTTTCTTCCTCAATTTATTGAGCAAAATTCAACTTTCAAGGAGCAGGATGGAAAACAAAGGCCTTGAGCTCCCTCTCTTCATTTTCTTCCTCGATTTATTGAGCAAAATTCATCCAGCAAGGAGTGGAATGGAAAATGAAGGTTTTAAATTCCCTTTCTTCATTTTCTCCCTCAATTTATTGGGCAAAATTCACCTCACAAGGAGCAGGATGGAAAACGAAGGCCTTGAGTTCCCTCTCTTCATTTGCTTCCTCAATTTCTTCAGGAAAATTCACCCAGCAAGGAGCAGGATGGAAAACCAACGCTTTGGATCCCCTTTCTTCATTTTCTTCCTCAATTTCTTCAGCAAAATTCACCTTGCAGGGAGCAGGATGGAAAACGAAGGTTTTAAATCCCCTTTCTTCAATTTTTTTCCTCAATTTCTTGAGGGAAGGAGCCAAGGGAAGGATGAAAATTCCTGCTTTTGCTCCAGGTCACAGCGCTTATCCCAGATTTTTCCTCCAGCTCACCTGAGCATTCCAGGCTCATTCCTGGGGGAAAAAAAATAAAAATTAAAAAAAAATCAATTTAGAAGGTGGATTTTTCCCACAGGGAAAGCAGCCAAATGATGGAAATGATGGAAATCCAGGGAAAACTCCCCCAGCTGCTGCTCCCAATCCTTGGGGATCCACCCAGGGATAAAAATAACCCCGAACCTCCCACTCAGCCCGGGAGTCATCCCTGGGATCCCGGACAGGGAAGGAGGGAGGAGCTCTCCCAGTTTGCCCCAGGCTGGGAATCATTCCCGGCTGGAATTCCCAGTGGGAAAACCAAAAAAAAAAACAAAAAAAAAAAAACATTGGGAACAGCCAGACTCAGCCAGGGCGGCGCGGAAAGGGTTAAAATGCGCCGGAAAATGAAATTATTTTGGGTTAAAACTCGGTGCAGGTTTTAGTTGAAGCTTCCACGGTTTTTGGTTCGAGTTTTTTGGGATTTTCCCCGAAACTTCCATATTTTTTAGCCAAAATATTTCACATTTTTTACCCAAAACTTCCACATTTTTTAGCCAAAACATTTAACAATTTTTAGCCAAAACATTTTACATTTTTTACCCAAAACCTCCACATTTTTCGCCAAAACATTTAACAATTTTTAGCCAAAAATTTTACAATTTTTACCCAAAACTTCCACATTTTTTAGCCAAAACATTTAACAATTTTTAGCCAAAACTTCCACATTTTTTAGCCAAAACGTTTTACAATTTTTAGCCAAAACATTTTACATTTTTTACCCAAAACGTTTTACAATTTTTAGCCAAAACATTTTACATTTTTTACCCAAAACCTTCACATTTTTTAGCCAAACCCGCTGCAGTTACACCCGGCTTTGTGCCCCTGAGCTCTGATCCCGGCTTTGCCTCGGGATTTTCTCTCAGGCCCGGAGCAGCCGGGGCCGATCCCGCTTTTCCAGGATGAGAGAATCCCTGGAATTCTCCTCGTGACCGTTCCAGCTCAGCAGCTCCGGGCTCTGTGATTCAGAGCAGCAGCAATTCCAGCCATTCCCTGGACCTGAGCTCAGCTCCTCTGGGAATAGTTTTATTTTTATTATTTTTATTTTTATTTTTATTTATTTTTATTTTTATTTTTATTATTTTATATTATGTTTATTTTGATTTTGATTTTGATTTTTATTATTTTATATTATTTTTATTTTTATTTTGATTTTGATTTTTGATTTTTCTTTTAATTTTTTTATTTTATATTTTAATTTTTTTATTTTTATTTTTATTTTTATTTTTTATATTATTTTTTATTTTTATTTTTCATTTTTATTTTAATTTTTGATTTTTTATTTTGATTTTGATTTTGATTTTGATTTTTGACTCTTATTTTTGATTTTTATTTTTATTTTCACCCTTATTCCTGAAGGAAAAGCCCCTCCCCCTGGATTAATGCGAAACCGAGCTTTGGGAATCACCCATCCCAGGTGGCTTTTTGAAAGTTTTTCCAATTCCCTGAGAGAGATTTTATGGAATTCTCAGGTCATCCAGAGGAGGGACTTTATCTGAGGTTGGGGGGGAAGCGAAAGTGGGGAGAATCCTGGAATAAAAACATGGAATGATTCGGGCTTGGAAAAGACCTCAAAGCCCCTCCAGTTCCACTGAAGGTCCCTCTGGAGCCCCCATTTCCCGGTCCAATTCCCAATTTTCCGCCGGCAGCCAGGGAAGGAGGTGCTCAGAGCTCTCCCAGCTCGGAGTTTTAATTGTCCTGGTGATTGTCCCAGGCTCCTGTTCCGGTGGGATGAGTCACTTCCCTCCTGCCCGGTGACAGGCTTGGGAATGACTTTGGGAATGTGATGTCAGAGCGGCCGGGAATGGCCCCGGGGTTCTCCTGCTTCTCCTCTCCAGACTTTTCCTTACGTAACACAAATCCTCTTGCCCTCTGCTGGCAGAATTCCTCCTTTTCCAGTTGTGGATTCCCATGGATCCACATCCCAGCCAAAGGATTCCTCCTTTTCCAGTTGTGGATCCATGGGAATCCTCCCAGCCCAAGGATTCCTCCTTTTCCAACAGTGGATCCAAGAGAATCTTCTCAGCCAGAGGATTCCTCATTCCAATTCTTCCAGGTCTGGATCCATGGGGATCCTCCCAGCCAAAGGATTCCTCCTTTTCCAGCTGTGGATCCATGGGAATCCTCCCAGCCCAAGGATTCCTCCTTTTCCAGCCATGGATCCATGGGGATCCTCCCAGCCAAAGGATTCCTCCTTTTCCAGCTGTGGATCCATGGGAATCCTCCCAGCCCAAGGATTCCTCCTTTTCCAGATGTGGATCCATGGGAATCTTCCCAGCCAAAGAATTCCTCATTCCTCCTTTTCCAGTTGTGGATCCATGGGGATCCTCCCATCCCAAGGATTCCTCCTTTTCCAGTTGTGGATCCATGGGGATCCTCCCAGCCAAAGAATTCCTCCTTTTCCAGATGTGGATCCATGGGAATTCTCTCAGCGAAAGGATTCCTCGTTCCTCCTTTTCCAACAGTGGATCCAAGAGAATCTTCTCAGCCAGAGGATTCCTCATTCCAATTCTTTCAGGTCTGGATCCACGGGAATTCTCCCAGCCCAAGGATTCCTCATTTAAATTTTTCCAGGCCTGGATCCATGGGAATTCTCCCCACCAGAGGACTCCTCATTCCAATTCTTCCAGGTCTAGATCCATGGGAATCCTCCCAGCCCAAGGATTCCTCCTTTTCCAGCCCTGATCCATGGAAATCTTCTCAGCCAGAGGATTCCTCATTCCAATTCTTCCAGGTCTGGATCCAAGGGAATCCTCCCAGCCCAAGGATTCCTCATTCTCATTTTTCAGGCCTGGATCCATGGGATTCCTCCCAGCCAGAGGATTCCTCATTCTGATTCTTCCAGGTCTGGATCCACAGGAATTCTCCCAGCCCAAGGATTCCTCCTTTTCCAGGCCTGGATCCAAGGGAATCCTCCCAGCCAAAGAATTCCTCCTTTTCCAATGTCAATCCATTGATTCTTCTCCCTAAAAATTGGGGAAAACCACATCTGGAATTGCCTCGTGTCCCTAAAAAATAGCAAAGGAAAGGGATTGGGGCCTGGAATTGCCTTCTCTCCTGATGGCTCAGGAATATTCCTGCCCACATTCCAGGGAATTTTCCATCCCCAATCCCACGGGGACGCTCCAAAACCCAGCTCCCTGCCACGGATTTTTGTGCTGATCCAGGGAAATGAGAAGTAAAAGCAATTTCCTTTATTTAATAAAGCTGGGATGGAACTCAATCCCTTCCTGGGAATCTCTTTTTGCACAGGAGAATAATTAAAATCATTTATTTGGGAGCATAGCTTTCATCTTTAATGCACTTCCAGGTGTGTTTATTTGGTTTATATTGATAATTCTTTTATATTTATAAATTTTTTTTTTAAATTTATATTTTCATTTTGGAGCCTCGGAAGGGATTCCCCACCTCCTTTTCTCCCTCCTTCCTTATTTTTTTAAATACAAATAATATTTACAAAGCCATGGAAATGAAGCAAGATTGAAACCTCGTTAGCTGTAATTGGGATAATTATCATATTTGATGAATATTTATGGCGTTTTTCACCTCCTACCTTTACAAATATTTGCATTTTGAGGAAGCCTTGTTTTCTAATAAAGAAAAATCCGACAAAACCAATCCGTCTTTTGTGTATAATTTGCAATTTCCAGTGCTAAAAAATTTTAGGGAAGACATCCAAAACCTCCAGGAATCTTTTCCATGAGAATTTAAGTGGAAAAGCAGATTTTCCTCGTGTTGAAACCAGCAAAATAAAGGTGAGGAGCAGCTCCAAATGTGCCTAAATGAGGCTTTTAAAAATTATTATTATTATTTTTAATTTACACCCCACAACGCTTCTGTCAGCAAAAAAAAATTCCCTGAGGGAAATCAGGAGCTGGATTGGAAATGCCAAATTTAAATGGATTTGTGCTCCAAGGAATGAGGAAAACTCTGCGATTGTGGAAGGTGCTGCTCCTCTTCCCCATGCAAAATAACAATGGGTTAAAAGGGGAAATAAACCACATTAAAAGGAGATTTTTAGGAGGAAATGAACCACATTAAAAGGAGATTTTTAGGAGGAAATGAACCACATTAAAAGGAGATTTTTAGGGGGAAGTGAACCACAGAAAAAGGAGATTTTTAGGGGGAAATAAACCACATAGCTTCCTTTACGGAATTACGGAATGGTTTGGGTGGGAAGGGATCTTACATCCCATCCAGTCCCACCCCTTCCCATGGACAGGGACACCTCCCACTATCCCAGGTTGCTCCAAGCTCCATCCAAGCTGGCCTTGGGCACTGCCAGGGATGGGGCAGCCACATCTGGGCCAGCTGCTCCCGATTTTTCCCAAATTCCCAGGATTTTGGGGCGCGCAGGCCTCGACCCCGCCGCCTCCTCCCTCCCGCCGCGTCAGCGTTGCCAGGCAACGCCTAAAATGGCGGCGCAGGCGCGGGGCACGCCGGGAGTTGTAGTGCGGAGGCGCCCCCGCCCCCGCGCCCCGCCCGCAGCGCGGGACTCGCTTTCCCAGCAGGCACCGCGACGCGGCGCGAAAAGGCTGAGATAGCGCATTTACCTGCGGGGAGTGGGGTACAGGTGGGGCGCGCCGCGGGGTCTCTTGGGATTTGTAGTTCTTAGCCTAGGGGCCGATCGGGGAATCGGCGCGAAGGGCGGCGGCCGCGGGACTACAACTCCCAGGGTGCTGCGGGGCGCAGCGGGCAGGGCGCCGGTGGAGGGCGGGGGGTACGAACGGGAACCTCGGCGGTGCCGGGGGGATGCTCGGTGGAGCCCTCAGGTGAGGAGGAGGAGGAGGAGGAGGAGGGAGCGAGAAGGGGAACGGGCGGCGACCCCCGGGGCGGGCGGCGAGCCCTGGGTGGGGCCCCATTGTTCGCGGAGAGCCGCGGTGGGCAGCGGTTCCTCATGGATTCCCCGAGTTCTCAAGGGAAATCTGCACCAGGGGGGTCGGAGGGGGTTTGGCTTTAGGGTTAAAAATCGCCCCTTGATCCTCCTTCTTGCCCAGCGCTTTTGGGGCCAGCTGGTTGCTGCTGCGTTTGGAAAGGAATCCTTTCTTTCTTATCCCCCCCCCCTCTGAAACTTTGGTGCTTTAATTTCTGATAATTTAACTGGGTTGAAGACAGGGGGTTTTTTTTGCCGATCTGAGATTCTTGGGGCTTGTGCGTACTTGGTGTTATTGTTTTGGTGTGTTTTTCCTGGCTGAGCTTCCCCCAAATGCATATCCCAATAATACAGATTTGGGTGTGCCATTTAGAGGTGGAAAAGAAACCCCAAACTGGCCATAGAAACATTGGGATTGTTGAACCTGCAACAGGGAAGCTCTGGGGTGACCTTCCAGAGCTACAGGAGAGATGGGAAGGGAAGATTTCCAAGGAACGGAGTGACAGCACAAGGGAGGATTAATCCAGAGTGGCAAAGAGTGGGGGGTTAGGTCGGATTTTGGGAAGAAATTCCTCCCTGTGAGGGCGGCGTGGCCCTGGTTATTCCATGGATATCCCACCCTGGGATGCCCAAGGCCAGGCTGAGCAGGGCTGGAACAGCACAGGGTGTCCCTTTCATGGCTGAAGGTGGCACTGAAAGCCCTTCAAACCCCTTCCAACCCAACTCCATCCCTTTATTCCCTTCCCAAACCACTTTTCCCCTGGAGAATATTCCCTTCTTCTCTCCACTTTCAACGCCTGTAAGAGCAGAAGGTGTCCCAGCAGTAAATATTCATGCACGTTCACCCCGGGCAGGTGTGGAGCAGCTTTTACAGCAAAGCCTGGCTCAAAGGTGGCTCTGAATTGTCTGCAGCAGCGAGGTTTTTAATTGCTGTTATTACAAAACACTCAGCCCGTGGAAGGGCAAGCTGGAAAAACGAGTCCTCCTCCAGCTGGGGCTGATAAAGGATTGTTTTGTTCCAACCTCTATCTGTTCTCTGCCACAGCAGGTCGGTCGTGGAGCAGCTGCAGCAGGGGATGAGCAGCAAAGCACAGCCCTCAGGTGTCTGCTGGCAGCTGGGCAAGGTGCACAGGGCTCCTGGGAGCCTGCAGGGCCCGGTGAGTGACACTTGCAGCCTTTAAAACCTTTCTGGTCTGCTCTCTGTGTTATCATTTCGGTGTTTAAAGCCCTTTCATTCTTCTCTCAGTGTTATCATTTCGGTGTCTAAAACCCTTTGCATTCTTGTCTCAGTTTTATCATTTCGGTGTTTAAAGCCCTTTCATTCTTCTCTCTGTTTTATGTTTTCAACCTTTAAAACCCTCTGGTTCTGCTCTGTTTTATTTCAGCTTTTCCAAGCCTTTAGTTCTTCTTTCATTTTTATCATTTCAGTGTTTAAAGCCCTTTCATTCTTCCCTCCATTTTATCATTTCAATGTTTAAAGCCCTTTCATTCTTCTCTCAGTTTTATCATTTCAGTGTTTAAAGCCCTTTCATTCTTCTCTCCTTTTTATCATTTCAGCTTTCCTTCTCAGTTTTGTCATTTCGGCTTTTAAAACCCTCTGGTTCTGGCTCTCAGGTTTGTTTTTCAGCTTTTCCAACATTTTAATTCTCCTCTCTGCTTTATCTTTTCAGCTTTTCCAACCCTCTCTGGTTCTGCTATCAGTTTTTTTTTTAATTTTGTATAACTTTTAAAACCTCTCTAGTTCTTCCCTCTATCATTTCAACGTTTAAAACCCTTTAATTCTTCTCTCAGTTTTATCATTTCAGCTTTTAAAACCCTTTAATTTTTCTCTCAGTGTTATCATTTCACCTTTTAAAACCCTTTAATTCTTTCAATTTTATCATTTCAATGTTTAAAACCCTTTAATTCTTCTCTCAGTTTTACCATTTCAACTTTTAGAACCCTCCCTGCCTCTGCTCCCAGCTTTATCACTTCAGGATTAAGAAGCTTTTGGGTGTGATGTGATTTCAAACGCAGGGAATTGTGAAACCACCTGGATTTCAGGCAGAGTTTCTCTCCCCTTCCATCCTTTTCTGGCTGCTGAAGTAAACGCCCCAGCTCCAGCAGCGCTTTCAGCAAGAAAAGTGCTGATAACGCAGCAGAAAAAAAAAAAATGGAAAAGTGGAAAGATAATGAAAGCAGGAGTGGGAGGAAAGCCCTCGGTGTTCCCGAGTTGTTTGTGTTGCTTTTGAAGAAGCAACAAGAGGCAGAATTAATTCCCAGCTGGGTTTCTTTCCTGTGTTTTCCTGTGGCACCCGAGCTGACGGGGATTTGGGATTCGTTCCAAACGTGGCACCCGGGGTGTGAAATCTGGGATTCCGGAATCTGCCTGCCCCAAACTGCGCTGGCAGGAAAATCCTGAGGGAAAAAAATGTTTCCTAATTCAGGCAGCAGCTTGTGCGTGGCTTTATATTTGGGTTTTTTTTTTTTTTCCAGAATCCACAGGGAAAACGCTGCCAAAGATGGAACAGATTTTTTGTGGGGGGAATTGTTTTGCTGTGGGTGTTCGATCCTTTGTGGGGAATTTGTGTTGCACAGAATGGTGGGAGAGAATTTAAAGCTCATCCTTCCCACTCTCTCAGGTTGTTCGAATTGTTGGGACAATTCCAGGGATATTCCAATTCTAGGAAATTGCCCAAATTCCCACAAATTCTCTGGGAATTCCATCCCAGCCCCTCACAGGGAAGAATCCCTTCTCAATTTCCCGCCCAAACTTCCCCTCACGCTTCATGCTCAGCCTCTCCTCACTGCTGATGGATCCCCAATCTCCTGAAGCTTTGGGGGCTATCTTTCTCTCTAAATTTCAATTTATGAGGTAAAACCTCGTCCTTGGAGGCAGCAGAGTGTTGTGTTTGACCAGAAAATATAAAAATAAGTAATTCCATCCCAGCCCCTCACAGGGAGGAATCCCTTCCCAATTTCCTGCCCAAACCTCCCCTCACGCTTCATGCTCAGCCTCTCCTCACTGCTGATGGATCCCCAATCTCCTGAAGCTTTGGGGGCTATCTTTCTCTCTAAATTTCAATTTATGAGGTAAAACCTCATCCTTGGAGGCAGCAGAGTGTTGTGTTTGACCAGAAAATATAAAAATAAGTAATTCTATCCCAGCCCCTCACAGGGAAGAATCCCTTCCCAATTTCCCGCCCAAACCTCCCCTCACGCTTCATCTCCAAGCTCAGCCTTTCACTGCTGGTGGATCCCAAATCTCCTGAAGCTTTGGGGGCTTTCTTTCTCTCTAAATTTCAATTTATGAGGTAAAACCTCGTCCTTGGAGGCAGCAGAGTGTTGTGTTTGACCAGAAAATATAAAAATAAGTAATTCCATCCCAGCCCCTCACAGGGAGGAATTTCCTGCCCAAACCTCCCCTCACGCTTCATCTCCAAGCTCAGCCTCTCACTGCTGGTGCATCCCAAATCTCCTGAAGCTTTGGGGGCTTTTTTTGCTCTTTAAATTTCAATTTATGAGGTAAAACCTCATCCTTGGAGGCAGCAGAGTGTTGTGTTTGACCAGAAAATATAAAAATAAGTTGCTTTTTTTTTTTTTTTTTTTCTCCCTCTGTGGTTTTGACGTGCGAGATTCATTAAAAGCTCAAATCCCTGCTGGAATTTGCTGTCCTGGAAATTCCATGCTGGATTTATTCCCTGTTAAGTGCACAAACTCTTCCCAGCCTTCCTCAGGTGGGATTTGAGGAATATTTATCACATTATTGCATTTTAAAAATACAGATTTTTTTTTTTTAATCTGTCTGGTCTTTTTTTATAGTGCTCCTGAGGTGTGATTTGAGGGATATTTGATCTAATTTTTTCCCATTATTTTAAAAACATAGATCTTTAAATCTGATTTTTTTAAGGGAATAACCCTAAATGAGTCAATTTTTTGTGTCTCATCCCTGAATTACTGCCTCATCTGCAGAGATTTAATTCATATATCATGCAAATTAGCTGCTAATTATTGCTGGCTGACAGAGAATCCACCAACCTGTGAAGAAACCATTGTGGGGCTTGGAGTAAAATTACATAAAAATAAAGGAATTGAAAAAATCGAATAGAAATTAAGTAAGAAATACCAAACATTTGAAAAGTTTAGAAGCTTTTAAAGCAGCTTTTTGAGCTCAGCTTTGCTTCCAAACTGGTTCAATAAAAAAACCCCAACAGCTCCAGACCCATCAAACGTTTCAAAATCGTCTCTCCTTGGGGGAAATCAAAATTATTGGCTGGTGGAAATCAAAATTATTGATCCAGAGGCTGGGAGAGCTGCAGGGCTGGGGTCAAAACTCAGCAGTGCAGCTCCTGATTTGTTTTCCGTGCCCTGATTTTATTTCAGGCATGGCAATCCAAGCAGGACTGAGCTGATTGAGCTGTTTGCCTTCACCAGGAGGAGGAACCAGCACTTCCAAGTGGTTTTTTCCACCCAAATTCTCCCCTTTATTATGATCTGTTCCTCGAGGTTCTTTTTCTAGGTAAGAATAATCTTATTTTTGAATAATAATTGAATTTTATAATTTTTTTTAAATAAATAATCCGTCCTCATCCGTGTTTTCTTACTTTTTGAATCGTCAGGTATTGACAAAAAGCTAAATAATAATTTATTTTTATTAGATTTTGCAATAAATAATCCTTTTTCAGCTCTGTTTCCTTGCTCTCCCCATTTTCCCCCCTTTTCTCTCCCCCTTTTTTCCCCTTAACTTCCTTTACAAAGCGAAGCAGAATTCCAAGTGCCATTAATAAATAATTTGAATTTATTTCCAGTTTTTCTCCAGATCCGTGTTTTTCCTGGGAATGGAGGTGCCCTATGGAAGCAGAATTCTTCCTTCATAAGTTGAATTTATCCCTGATTTTTCTGCAGATCCGTGTTTTTCCTGGGAATGGAGGTGCCCTTCGTGCTTCTCCTAACCAGGCTCGTGGCAGAAGTTGCCGGAAAATCCACGGAAAACTCGGTGGGTGCTCCAGGAGTTTTTCCTGTTCCAATCCAGATTATTTTATTTTATTTTATTTTATTTTATTTTATTTTATTTTATTTTATTTTATTTTATTTTTATTATTTTATTTTATTTTATTTTTATTATTTTATTTTATTTTATTTTTATTATATTATTTTATTTTATTTTTATTTTTATTATATTATTTTATTTTCTATTATTTTTATTATATTTTTAATTTTTATTATTTTTATTATTTTATTTTATTATATTATTTTATATTATATTATATTATATTATTTTTTATTATATTATGTTTTATTTTATTATATTATTTTATATTATTTTTATTTTTAAATTTTTTTAATGTTTTTTTATTTTATTTTTATTTCATACTAATTTTCTTTTATCCCAATTTGTCTATATTTTCATTTACAAAATAAAATTTCCAAATTGAATTTCTAAACCAAAACTAAAATTAACAAGAAAACAAATTTCCTTTTTCTTGCTGGGGAAAAAAAAAAAATAAAACCCAGTGGATTTTAACTGAATTATCCCAGAATTTCTGTGGAGATTTTTGATTTTTTTATTTTTTATTTTTTATTCCCTGAGAATTTCTCTCCTCAGGTGCCCGAGGCGGAATGTTGTGTGGAAATGTTGGATTCCAACAGCTCCTGCCCCATCACCCAGCAGTGCAGCCCAGGTAGGGAATGATTTGGGATAAATCCGTGGAATTTTGGGCTGGAAAAAACCCTTAAAAATCATTTATTCCATGGGCAGAGACCAAGCTGGCCTTGGAGAATTCCAGGGATAAAAAATTCCCAGATTTTCTGGAATTTGAACACCAAAATCCAGCAGCTGGGGGGTGAAAATGAATTAATTAATCAATATTTCCTTGTAATTCCTTCTCCTTTTTCCATTTGGAACATTTGATTTTCCTGGGTTAAACCTTGAGGCCTCAGAATAATTTTTTTTATTCCAGGGATAAAAAAATTCCCAGATTTTCTGAAATTTGAGCACCAAAATCCAGCAGCTGGGGGGTGAAAATGAATTAATTAATAAATATTATTTCCTCCTAATCCCTTCTCCTTTTTCCCTTTGGAAAAATCTTATTTTTCCTGGGATAAACATTTGGGAATTAAACCTCTTAAGTGTGGGGGGAAAGGGGAATCAGGGGGACAATGTGATTTAGTTTGTTAAAATGAATTTTAAGAGAGATTTAATGAGTTTAAAATGTGATTTAATGAGTTTAAAAAGTGATTGAATTAGTTAAAACGAGTTTAAAAAAGGGATTTAATGAGTTTAAATGTGATTTAATGAGTTTAAAAAGGGATTGAATTAGTTAAAACGAGTTTAAAAAAAGATTTAATGAGTTTAAAATGTGATTTAATGGGTTTAAAAAGTGATTGAATTAGTTAAAACGAGTTTAAAAAAGGGATTTAATGAGTTTAAAATGTGATTTAATGAGTTTAAAAAGTGATTGAGTTTGTTAAAACAAGTTTAAAAAAGGGATTTAATGAGCTAAAAATGTGATTTAGTTGGTTAAAATGAGTTTGTAACCCCGAAAAAAAGGGGAATTTCTGCTGATTTTTTCCCTCAGAAAAATCTGGGAATTCTCAGAAAAATCTGGAAATTCTCAGAAAATCTGGGAATTCTCAGAAAATGGGGAATTTTGTTGATTTTATCCCATTTTTTATTTTTTTGGGCAGGATGCTACAGGAGGTGGAATGAGGATGGGAGCAGCAGCTGCATCAAGTGCAGGAATGAGACCCTGCCCAGCCCCTCTGGGCACAACCTCAGCGAGTGCAGGAGCTGTGAGTTTTTAATCACTTTTAATTAATTCTTCTTCATCTGTTTTAATTACCTTCATTTCAATTAACCGGAATCATCTTTATGAATTAATCGACGTCAGTTCCTGCAAAAAACTCCTCCAAAAGGCAGCAAAAAAATGAAGATTTTTATCCCACAGCCTTCGATTCATTTTCGTTTCGTGAAGTTTAATCAGTTTTGATTAATTGGTTTTGTTAATTAATTGGCAGCGATTCCTGCAGCAGCAGCGCCTCAAAAAATGGAGGTTTTTATTCCACAGAATAGAAAAAAAAAATACTTTGGGAAAATCCTGAGTGGCGAAAGCTGTGGGAATTTGAGAATTTGGAGTGCAGGAAGGGAAAAATTGGAGGGAAAATTGAGGGGGAAAATGGCGGGAAAATGGAGGGGGAATATTGAGGGGAAAATGAGGGAAAATTTGGGGGAAATTTGAGGGACAATTGAGGGAAAATTTGAGGGAAAAATGGAGGGAAAAATTGAGAGAAATTTGAGGGGAAAGTGAGGGAAAATTTGAGGGAAAAATTGAGAGAAATTTGAGGGGAAAGGGAGGGAAAAAATGGAGGGAAAATGGAGGGGAATTTGAGGGGAAATTGAGGGAAAATTTGAGGGAATATTGAGAGGAAAATGAGGGAAAATTTGGGGAAAATTTGAGGGACAATTGAGGGAAAATTGAGGGAAAAATTGAGAGAAATTTGAGGGGAAAGTGAGGGAAAATTTGAGGGAAAAAATGGAGGGAAAATGGAGGGGAATTTGAGGGGAAATTGAGGGAAAATTTGAGGGAATATTGAGGGGAAAATTTGAGGGAAAATGAGGGAAAATTTGAGGGACAATTGAGGGAAAAATTGAGAGAAATTTGAGGGGAAAGTGAGGGAAAATTTGAGGGGGAAAATGGAGGGGAATTTGAGGGGAAATTGAGGGAAAATTTGAGGGAATATTGAGGGGAAAATTTGAGGGAAAATGAGGGAAAATTTGGGGAAAATTTGAGGGACAATTGAGGGAAAATTTGAGGAAAAATTGAGAGAAATATGAGGGGAAAGTGGGGGAAAATGGAGGGGAAAATTTGGGGAAAATTGAGGGAAAAACTGAGAGAAATTTGAGGGGAAATTTGAGGGAAAATTGAGGGGAAAAATTCAGGAAAAAATTCAGGAAAAATTCAGTTTTCAGATCTAAACTGGGACAAAAAACAGGAAAAAATGAGTTATTTTTTTCAAGAAAAAGCTCTGTGCCCAGTAAAAAAATTGGGATGGGAATGGATTTTAAGTGTAAATTCCATCTTTTCCTTTCCAGCTGGGAGCAGAGGGATGAATTCCCACATGAACATGAGCACAGTCAGTCCTTTCATCCAGAACTTGGGTGAGTACAGGGAGATTTGGGGCTCAAAAGAAAGGAATTAATGAGTTAAAAGTGATTTAATTCATTAAAGGGAGTTTAAAAAGGGATTTAACGAGCTTAAAACGTGATTTAGTTTGTTAAAATAAAATTTAAAAGAGATTTAATGAGTTTAAAATGTGACTGAATTTGTTAAAATGAGTTTAAAAAAGAGATTTAATGAGTTTAAAAGTGACTGAATTTGTTAAAATTAGTTTAAAAAAGGGACTTAATGAGTTAGAAGTGATTTAATTCATTAAAATGAGTTTAAAAAGAGCTTTAATGAGTCTTAAAGGGATTTAATGAGTTTTAAAAGTGACTGAATTTGTCAAAATTAGTTTAAAAAGTGCTTGAATTTGTTAAAAACTCTCTGAATTTGCCCAATCAGATTTAATTTATTAAAATATGTTCAAACTAACGAGGAGCCCCTGGCAGCTGCTGCTCCCTCTCCCATTTTCCTTCTGCCCACAAAACCTGGAATTATCCAACAGCACTGAAAACTCAGGAATTTGCTCTTTATTTTTCTTTAATCCTTGGATGAAAAGAGATTTTTTGGTCCAAAGCAGCCTTTTCTCTCTGTTTTCTGATGATTTTTATTTTTTATTTTTTATTTTGTATTTTTTCTTTTTTATTTTTTATTCCCAGGGGGCCCAGAAGTCGCCGCCTCCCTGATTTTGGGGACGTTTTTCCTCAGTTTGCTCCTGATCCTTTCCGTGGCTTCTTTCTTCTACCTCAAACGAGCCAACAAACTCCCAAAGATTTTCTACAGAAGGAACAAAGGTAAGAAGAAACAAAAAAACCCCCTTTAATTAGCAGTTCCTTAATGAACTTTGCTCCCTTCGGTGATTGAAATGCGAATTTTGCCTTGGAAATTCCCCATTTTGAGGAGAAAATTCTCATTTTGAGCTGATAAATTCCCCGTTTTGTGGAGAAAATTCCCCGTTTTGTGGAGAAAATTCCCCGTTTTGTGGAGAAAATTCCCCGTTTTGTGGAGAAAATTCCCCGTTTTGTGGAGAAAATTCCCATTTTGTGGAGAAAATCCCAGTTTTGAGCTCATAATTCCCCATTTTGTGGAGAAAATTCCCCATTTTGTGGAGAAAATCCCAGTTTTGAGGAGAAAATTCCCCATTTTGAGGAGAAAATTCCCATTTTGAACTCATAATTCCCCATTTTGTGGAGAAAATTCCCATTTTGTGCCAACAAATTCCCATTTTGAATTCATAAATTCCCATTTTATGGAGAAAATTCCCATGAATTCTCCAATCTTGAGAGTCCCACTCAATAAATCCTCCAAATGGGATTTTTGAATATTTTGATTGGATCTGGGGACAAAATTCCTATTTTAACAACAACATTATTCCATCCCTGGCTGTATTTTTGGAAAATGAACAATTCCAGCCTTGAAATTAACTCAAATTATCTTAATTAATCTTTTTTTTCTTTTTTTTTTAGCATCTGTCCTCCAGCCCAGTGAAACAGTGAGTGAATTCTGCTTTTATAGGAACCTTAAATAAACAATAATTTCCATTTTCATTAACAATCATTTCAATTTTAATTAACTAAATGGAAAACTTCATTGAGCAACTCCTTAACTGATGAAAACCAAAGATATTTTGGGGTTCTTTGGATCCAAACTGGGACAAAAACATAAAAAAAATGAGTTATTTTTCCAAGAAAAAGCTTTGTGCGCAGTGAAAATTATAAAAACCCTAAAAAATTCCTCATTTTTTTTAAGGAAAAACTGTTACAAAGTTCATTTTTCCACGTGAATATTCCTGGAATTGTAAAAAATTCCTGGTTTTTTAATGGGAAAACTAAAAAAAGTGCTTTTTTTGTGACATTTTCCTTCTCCTGTCCCACAGGCATCCATGATCCCTCCTCCAGCTTCTTCAGGTGAGGAACGTTTCCCTGGAATATGAAAAATAAACAGGAAATCCAAAGAATTTTGGGAATAAATGGATGGAATTGCGTGCAGGGAACAGGAATCCCAAGGGAATTTGCTTTTCCCAGTGGGATTTGTTGGTTTAGGTGGTGCAGGCCAAGAGATGGGTGGGGTTTTGGATGGAAAATTGGAGATTTTGGGGTTTCTGGTTGGGTTTTGTGGGTTTGTGGGTTTGGGGTTGAATTTGTGGATTTAATTTTGGGTTTGGGGTGGAGTTTTGTGAGTTTAGTTTGGGTTTGGGGGATTTAGGTTTGGTTTCGTGGCTGGATTTTGTGGGTTTGGGTTGGGTTTTATGGGTTTGGTTTTGGGTTCTGTGGGTTTGGGGTTTGTGGGTTTGATTTTGGGTTTGGGGTTGAATTTGTGGATTTAGTTTTGTTTTTTTGGTTGAGTTTTGTGAGTTTAGTTTGGATTTTGGGGATTTAGGTTTGGTTTTGTTGTTGAATTTTGTGGATTTGCCGTTTGGGTTTTGTGGGTTTGGGTTTGTGGGTTTGGTTTTGGGTTTTGTGGGTTTGGTTTTGGGGTTTGTGGGTTTGCTTTTGGGGTTTCGTGGGTTTAATTTGGTGTTTGGGGATGAATTCTGGGGCTTTAGTTTTGAGGGTTGGGGTTTGGGGATTTAGGTTGGGTTTTGTGGGTTTGGTTTTGTGGGTTTTTTCCCAGGGGGCTTTTCCAGGGGGCTTTTCCAGGGGGCTTTTCCAGGAGGTTTCCCAGGGCTTTTCTAGGAGGTTTCTGAGGGCTTTTCCAGAGGCTTTTCCAGAGCTTTTCCAGGAGTTTTTCCAGGCGGTTTCTGTTCCTTGCAGTGCGGAAGCCGCGCTACGTCCGCCGCGAGCGCTCGCTGGGCCCGGCCGGCCCCGGCCCCGCCGACAGCCGGGTCAGCAACGTCTGAGGCCCGCCCGGAGCTTCCCGGAGCTTCCCGGCCCCTTTTCCCCGCTCCAGGAAATCCCTGGAAGCCGCTGATCCCACAGGAAAGCCCCAGGGTTTGTGCCAAATCTCACCCCCAGGGCGGGGAGGCGGCGCCGGCTCGGGGTGTGTGGGGGGGGGGAGGGCTTTGGAGGGTTCCCGCTCCTGCTCTGAGGGAGAATTCCTGAGGGATGGATTTGTGAGGGAAATCCTTAAGGAATCTCGGTGCCTTTGCCCTGTTTGGGGAGAATCCTTAAGGAATTTGGGGAATTCTTCCTGTTTGGGGAGAATCCTGAAGGAATTTGGGGGATTTTCCCTGTTTGGAGAGAATCCTTCAGGAATTTCATGGACTTGTTGGGAGAATCCTGAAGGAATTTGGGGGATTTTCCCTGTTTGGGGAGAATCCTTAAGGAATTTGGGGGAATTCTTCCTGTTTGGAGAGAATCCTTCAGGAATTTCAGGGACTTGTGAGGAGAATCCTGAAGGAATTTGGGGGATTTTCCCTGTTTGGAGAGAATCCTAAAAGAATTTGGGGGAATTCTTCCTGTTTGGGGAGAATCCTGAAGGAATTTCAGGGACTCGTGGGGAGAATCCTTCAGGAATTTGGGGGATTTTCCCTGTTTGGAGAGGATCCTTAAGGAATTTGGGGGAATTCTTCCTGTTGGGGAGAATCCTTAAGGAATTTTGGGAACTTGTTGGGAGAATCCTGAAGGAATTTGGGGGATTTTCCGTGTTTGGAGAGAATCCTGAAGGAATTTGTGGAGAATCCTTAAGGAATCTCGGTGCATTCTCCTCTTCGGAGAGAATCCCTATGGAATTTTGGGGACTTGTGAGGAGAATCCTGAAGGAATTTGGGTGAATTGTGCTGGTTTTGGGAGAATCCTGAAGGAATTTGGGGGATTTTCCCCATTTGGGGAGAATCCTTAAGGAATTTGAGGACTTTCCTTGGGATTGTGACCCCAAAACTGGATCTGCCAGCGCCGCAGGCCCCCAAAATCCTGGGATTTGGGATCTGGATCCGTTCTGGGATGGAGACTTGGCAAAGGGATCCTCTCAAGTGCCACTGCTTTAACCTGGGACGATGATTAATTATGCTAATTAACGATGAGTAATTAATGACGACAATAATTAAGCTGCAGACTCCTTTGGAAGCAAATCCCGGATCTCACTGGGGGGAAAATGGGATTTGTTTGAGGTAAATCCTTGGAATTTGCAGCTCTGAGGGGGGAAAATGGGATTTGTTTGGGGTAAATCCCTGAAATTTGCAGCTCTGAGGTGGGAAAATGGGATTTGTTTGAGGTAAATCCCTGGAATTTGCACCTCTGAGGTGGGAAAATGGGATTTGTTTGGGGTAAATCCCTGGAATTTGCAGCTCCGAGGGGGAAAAATGGGATTTGTTTGGGGTAAATCCCTGGAATTTGCACCTCTGAGGTGGGAAAATGGGATTTGTTTGGGGTAAATCCCTGGAATTTGCACCTCTGAGGTGGGAAATGGGATTTGTTTGAGGTAAATCCTTGGAATTTGCAGCTCCGAGGTGGGAAAATGGGATTTGTTTGGGGTAAATCCCTGGAATTTGCACCTCTGAGGAGGGAAAATGGGATTTGTTTGAGGTAAATCCTTGGAATTTGCAGCTCTGAGGTGGGAAAATGGGATTTGTTTGGGGTAAATCCCTGGAATTTGCACCTCTGAGGTGGGAAATGGGATTTGTTTGGGGTAAATCCCTGGAATTTGCAGCTCTGAGGGGGGAAAATGGGATTTGTTTGAGGTAAATCCTTTGAATTTGCAGCTCTGAGGGGGGGAAAATGGGATTTGTTTGGGGTAAATCCCTGGAATTTGCACCTCTGAGGGGGGTAAATGGGATTTGTTTGGGGTAAATCCTTGGAATTTGCACCTCTGAGGGGGGAAAATGGGATTTGTTTGGGGTAAATCCCTGGAATTTGCACCTCTGAGGTGGGAAAATGGGATTTGTTTGGGGTAAATCCCTGGAATTTGCAGCTCTGAGGGGGGAAATGGGATTTGTTTGGGGTAAATCCCTGGAATTTGCACCTCTGAGGGGGGAAAATGGGATTTGTTTGGGGTAAATCCCTGGAATTTGCAGCTCTGAGGTGGGAAAATGGGATTTGTTTGGGGTAAATCCTTGGAATTTGCAGCTCCGAGGTGGGAAATGGGATTTGTTTGGGGTAAATCCCTGGAATTTGCAGCTCTGAGGGGGGAAAATGGGATTTGTTTGAGGTAAATCCTTGGAATTTGCAGCTCTGAGGTGGGAAAATGGGATTTGTTTGGGGTAAATCCCTGGAATTTCAGCTCTGAACTCCAAAGTCATTCCCGAATTCCAGCCACCATGGATCTCCCTGCCTGAGGAATTTTGGGAAGTTAAAAACAGCTGGAAAAAAATTTTATTTCTTTTTTTTTTTCCTGGTTGGGTCTCCCTCCTCCTCCAGCTTTTCCATCCAAATCCATGGAAATGTCCCCCTGGAATTCCAGCTCTGCTCCAAATCCTTTGGATCCTCAGCGTTCCCTGCCAGGGATGGGAATGGGAACAGTTGGTTCTTCCTTATTCCCAAATTTTTTAGGATTTTTTTTGGGAAAATGAGAACAAAACTCTTGGATCCTCATAGAGAACCCACATTCCCTTTTTCCCTAAAATTCCAAACTTGCAAGAGGAGAATTTGGGATGGGAAGAAATCCCATGGAATAATCCCATTTTTTCCTGGGAATTTTGGACCAGCTGGATTTGCTTTCACCTCCTTCAAAAACACCGAGATTTTTGTGGAATTTTCAGGGATAAAAACCTAAATCATGAAGATAAAACCTGGAATTCCAGATTTTTTTTTCCTCTTTATTATGACAAATAAAATGATTTTCCTCCTGGCCAAGGAATTCCAGAATGGGAAACCCTTCCCATTTTTTGGAGGATTTGGGGAAATTCCATCTTGGAATTTTGATAATTTCCAATTTTTTTTTATTTTATTTTATATTTTATTTTTTTACTTTATTTTTTACTTTATTTTTTACTTTATTTTTTACTTTATTTTTTACTTTATTTTTTACTTTATTTTTTACTTTATTTTTTACTTTATTTTTTACTTTATTTTTTACTTTATTTTTTACTTTATTTTTTACTTTATTTTTTACTTTATTTTTTTACTTTATTTTTTTACTTTATTTTTTTACTTTATTTTTTTACTTTATTTTTTACTTTATTTTTTACTTTATTTTTTACTTTATTTTTTACTTTATTTTTTACTTTATTTTTTACTTTATTTTTACTTCAATTTTTACTTTAATTTTTTACTTTATTTTTTACTTTATTTTTTACTTTATTTTTTACTTTATTTTTTACTTTAATTTTTATTTTATTTTATTACTTTATTTTTTACTTTATTTTTTACTTTTTTTTTACTTTATTTTTTACTTTATTTTTTTACTTTATTTTTTACTTTATTTTTTACTTTATTTTTTACTTTATTTTTTACTTTAATTTTTACTTTAATTTTTACTTTAATTTTTACTTTAATTTTTACTTTAATTTTTACTTTAATTTTTACTTTAATTTTTACTTTATTATTTTTTACTTTATTAATTTTTGCTTTATTAATTTTTACTTTATTAATTTTTACTTTAATTTTTACTTTATTTTTTACTTTATTTTTTACTTTATTTTTTACTTTACTTTTTACTTTAATTTTTTACTTTAATTTTTACTTTAATTTTTTACTTTAATTTTTTACTTTAATTTTTTACTTTAATTTTTTACTTTAATTTTTACTTTAATTTTTACTTTAATTTTTACTTTATTATTTTTTACTTTAATTTTTACTTTATTATTTTTTACTTTAATTTTTACTTTATTATTTTTTACTTTAATTTTTACTTTATTATTTTTTACTTTAATTTTTACTTTATTATTTTTTACTTTAATTTTTACTTTATTATTTTTTACTTTAATTTTTACTTTATTTTTATTTAATTTTATTTTTATTTTTATTTTATTTTATTTTTAATTTGGTCCTGCTGAGATTTGGGTTTTGTCCCTCCCCAAGTAAAAATCCTGGCTGGAGATTTGATGCTGAAATTCAGAATTCCTGAGGATTTCCCAAATTCCAAAGGGGAAACAAAAACAAAAAAAAAGGAGGAACTATGCAAAAAAAAAGAATCCCAAGGGATTGCACCTCTGGAGCTGGGAATTTCTCCTCATTAATTCCTGTCCTGCTTAATTGCTAAAATTTAATTTATTGAAGGATCAGCTCCTTTTTCTGTCTCTTCTCTTCTGTGTGGGATTTGGTTTTAATTGTTGTCTGAAAATGGGATTTTGTGTGACTAAAAATGGGATTTTGTGTGATTAGAAATCTAATTTGTGTAATTAAAAATCAAAAACCCCTGATTCTGTCTGTAATTCAAATCGAGTTTTTCTCAGTGATTTTTTTTTACCCAGGAAACTTGCAAACCCCAAAGTTTTTACCCAGAAAAACCCCAAATCCTGAGATTTTTACTCATTTTTTTGGGGGTGTGGTTCAGCTTTGTCATGGCTGGGAGCTCCTGACGGAGTTTGTGGGATTTGGTTTGGGGTTTGGGGTTGAATTTTGGGTGTTTGGGGTTGAATTTTGGGGTTTGTGGGTTTAATTTTGGAGTCTGTGGGTTTAGTTTTGGGTTTAATTTTGGAGTCTGTGGTTTAGTTTTGGGTTTGGGGTTGAGTTTTGTGGGTTTAGTTTTGGGTTTCTGGGATTTAGTTTGGGGTTGAATTTTGGGTGTTTGGGGGTTAAGGTTTGGGGTTTGTCGGGTTGCATTTTGGGGTTTGGGGTTTAATTTTGGGTTTGTGGGTTTAATTTTGGGTTTGGGGTTGAGTTTTGTGGGTTTAGTTTTGTTTTATGGGTTTAATTTTGGGTTTGTGGGTTTAATTTTGGGTTTGGGGTTGAGTTTTGTGGGTTTAGTTTTGTTTTATGGGTTTAGTTTTGGGGTTTGTGGGTTTAATTTTGAGGTTTGTGGGTTTAGTTTTGGGTTTAATTTTTGAGTCTGTGGTTTAGTTTTGGGTTTGGGGTTTAGGTTTGGGGTTGAATTTTGTGTGTTCAGGGTTTAATTTTGGGGTTTGTGGGTTTAATTTTGGGGTTTGTGGGTTAAATTTTGGGGTTTGTGGGTTAAATTTTGGGGTTTGTGGGTTTAGTTTTGGGTTTGGGGTTTAGATTTGGGGTTGAATTTTGGGTGTTTGGGGTTAAGGTTTGGCTTTTGTGGGTTTAATTTTGGGGTTTGGGGTTTAATTTTTGGGTCTGGGTTTAGTTTTGGGTTTGTGGGTTTAGTTTTGGGTTTGGGGTTTAGGTTTGGGGCTGAATTTTGGGTGTTTGGGGTTAAAGTTTGGGGTTTGTGGGTTTAATTTTGGGGTTTGGGGTTTCATTTTTGGTTTGGGGGTTTAATTTTGGGGTTTGGGGTTTAATTTTTGGGTCTGGGTTTAGTTCTGGGTTTGGGGTTGAGTTTTGTGGGTTTAGTTTTGGGTTTGTGGGGTTAGTTTTGGGCTTAGGGTTTAGGTTTGGGGTTGAATTTGGGGTGTTTGGGGTTAAAGTTTGGGGTTTGTGGGTTTAATTTTGGGGTTTGGGGTTTAGTTTTGGGTTTGTGGGTTTAATTTTTGAGTCTGTGGGTTTAGTTTTGGGTTTAAGGTTGAGTTTTGTGGGTTTAGTTTGGGTTTTGTGTGTTTAGTTTTGGTTTTGGGGTTAAGGCTTGAGATTTTGGGTTTAATTTTGGAGTCTGTGGGTTTAGTTTGAGTTTTGGGGTTGAGTTTCATGGGTCTGGGGTTGAGTTTTCTGGGTTCAGTTTGGATTTTTTGGTTTTGTGGGTTTCATTTGGAGTTCCCTGCGTTCAGTTTGGGTTTTGGGGTTGAGTTTTTTGGGTTTTTTGGTTTTGTGGGTTTCATTTTGGGTTTTCTGCGTTCAGTTTGGGTTTTGGGGTTGAATTTTCTGGGTTTGCTTTGGGTTTTTTGGGTTTGTGGGTTTCATTTGGAGTCTCCTGGGCTCAGTTTGGGTTTTGGGGTTGAATTTTCTGGGTTTGCTTTGGCTTTTTTGGTTTTGTGGGTTTCATTTGGAGTTTCCTGGGTTCAATTTGAGTTTTGGGGTTGAGTTTTCTGGGTTTGCTTTGGGTTTTTTTGGGTTTGTGGGTTTCATTTGGAGTTTCCTGGGCTCAGTGTGGGTTTTGGGGTTGAGTTTTCTGGGTTTGCTTTGGGTTTTTTGGGTTTGTGGGTTTCATTTGGAGTTTTCTGCGTTCAGTTTGGGTTTTGGGGTTGAGTTTTCTGGGTTTCTCCCTCCCTTGCACTGCCCAATCCCCTCTCTGTGCTCCTTTGGATCCAAAACACCAAAACCTCCCTCTCAAACCCTCTGTTCATCACCCCAACATCTCCTGGATTTGTACCTTTGTAAACTGTGCCAAAATAAAGAGATTTGAACTTTTCCTTTTTGGGGTTTTGAGCTCTTTTTTTTCATTTTTTAACAACTCTGCAGCTCCTTCTGTGCTCCCTTTTTAAGCTCAGGGTGAAGAGAACAGAATCAACACCCGAGGAACTCGAGATTTCTGCTCAGCTGGAATTGTCACTGCCACCAAAACCGAGGGGAAATCATTCAAAATTGGCTTTTTTTTCTGTTGGTTCCTGCAGGAAAATGAGAGCTGGGCTCATTTTCCCACCTTAAAATCCCATTTTTTTGGAGGGGTAAAATCCAAATGTTTTCACCTTGGAGCAGGAAAACTCCAAAGAGCCAGGAAATCCCAAAAATTTTCCCAAGGAAATCTGGATCCTGCCTGGACTCAAAAATGCCTTCAACAAATGAGAATATTTTAGGGATTTATTTCAAGAAGAGCAAGAAAAATCCTAAAATAGGAACAAACCTGGATCCCAATCCAGGAGTTCTGGGGGAGGGATCTGCAAAGAGATCCCTGGATTTCTTTTGGATTTCTTTTTAATTCCACAGATTTCTTTTGAATTCCATACGTTTCCTTCAATTCCACAGATTTCTTTTGAATTCCAGAGATTCCCTTTAATTCCATGGATTTCCTTTAATTCCACAGATTCCCTTTAATTTCATGGATTTTTTTTTTTAATTCCACGGATTTCCTTTAATTTCACAGATTATTTCTTTTTAATTCCACGGATTCCCTTTAATTCCATGGATTTCTTTTTAATTCCACAGATTTCTTTTGAATTCCAGAGATTTCCTTTAATTCCACGGATTTCTTTTGAATTCCATGGATTATTTCTTTTTAATTCCACAGATTCCCTTTAATTCCACGGATTCCCTTTATTTCCAGAGATTCCCTTTAATTCCAGAGATTTCCTTTAATTTCATGGATTTCTTTTTAATTCCACGGATTCCCTTTAATTCCACAGATTTCCTTTAATTCCCCAGATTATTTCTTTTTAATTCCACAGATTTCTTTTTAATTCCACAGATTCCCTTTAATTCCATGGATTATTTTTTTTAATTCCATGGATTCCCTTTAATTCCCTTTAACTCCAGAGATTTCCTTTAATTCCTTTAATTTCCTATAATTTCATGGATTATTTCTTTTTAATTCCACTTTTTTTTTTTTTTTTTAATTCCACAGATTCCATTTAATTCCACCGATTTCCTTTAATTCCACGGATTTCTTTTTAATTCCATAGATTTTTTTTTTTTTCATCCCTGACAATCCCTGGAGAAGGGAAACCCCTGGAGCTGCGGCCACTGGGGGGGAGTAGAAGGCCACGAGAGCCCCGCTCGTGGATTTTTATTTTTATTTTTTTTGCCCCAGGGAAGCTGAGTTGGAACCGCGATTTTCCGATAATTCCCGGGAAATCCTCGGAATCCTCCTGGATCCCGGGGAAAAATGAGTTTATTAATTGTTTTAGGATCAGAAAATCCTGGGATTTTGACCAAGGAAAGCGGTGTTGGGAGCACGATTTTCCAATAATTCCCAGGAAATCCTCTGAATCTTTCTGGAGCTGCTCATCCCTGGGAAAAAAATGAGTTTATTAATTGCTTTAGAATCAGAAAATCCTGGGATTTTGACCAAGGAAAGCGGTGCTGGGACCACAATTTTCCAATAATTCCATGGAAATCCTGTGAATCTTTCTGGAGTTGCTCATCCCATTGAATTCCTGAGGAAAATGAGTTTATTAATTGTCTTAGGATCAGAAAATCCTGGGATTTTCACCCAGGAAAGTGGTGCTGGGACCACGATTTTCCAATAATTCCCTGGAAATTCTCTGAATCTCTCTGGAGCTGCTCATCCCTGGGAAAAAAATGAGTTTATTAATTGCTTTAGGATCAGAAAATCCTGGGATTTTGACCAAGGAAATCGGTGCTGGGAGCACGATTTTCCAATAATTCCCAGGAAATCCTGTGAATCTCTCTGGAGCTGCTCATCCCTGGAGAAAATGAGTTTGTTAATTGTCTTAGGATCAGGAAATCCTGGGATTTTGACCCAGGAAAGCGATGCTGGGAGCACAATTTTCCAATAATTCCCTGGAAATCCTCTGAGTTTCTCTGGAGCTGCTCATCCCGTTGAATTCCTTGGGAAAAAAAATGAGTTTATTAATTGCTTTAGGATCAGAAAATCCTGGGATTTTCACCCAGGAAGGCGGTGCTGGGAGCACGATTTTCTGATAATTCCCAGGAAATCCTCTGAATCTCTCTGGAGCTGCTCATCCCTGGAGAAAATGAGTTTATTAATTGCTTTAGGATCAGAAAATCCCAGGATTTTCACCCAGGAAAGCGGTGCTGGGACCGTGATTTTCCAGAATTCCCAGGAAATCCTCTGAATCTCTCTGGAGCTGCTCATCCCTGGAGAAAAAAATGAGTTTATTAATTGTTTTAGGATCAGAAAATCCCGGGATTTTCACCCAGGAAAGCGATGCTGGGACCACGATTTTCTGATAATTCCCAGGAAATCCTCGGAATCTCTCTGGAGCTGCTCATCCCTGGGAAAAAATGAGTTTATTAATTGCTTTAGGATCAGAAAATCCTGGGATTTTGACCACAGAAAGCGATGCTGGGACCGTAATTTTCCAATAATTCCATGGAAATCCTCTGAGTTTCTCTGGAGCTGCTCATCCCGCTGAATTCCTGGGAAAAAAAAATGAGTTTTTTAATTGCTTTAGGATCAGAAAATCCCGGGATTTTCACCCAGGAAAGCGATGCTGGGACCACGATTTTCCAATAATTCCCAGGAAATCCTCTGAGTTTTTCTGGAGCTGCTCATCCTGCTGAATTCCTGGGAAAAAAATGAGTTTATTAATTGCTTTAGGATCAGAAAATCCCGGGATTTTCACCCAGGAAAGCGGTGTTGGGGCAGCGATTTTCCAATAATTCCCTGGAAATCCTGTGAATCTCTCTGGAGCTGCTCATCCCATTGAATTCCTTGGAAAAAAATGAGTTTATTAATTGCTTTAGGAACAGAAAATCCTGGGATTTTGACCAAGGAAATTGGTGTTGGGACCACAATTTTCCAATAATTCCCAGGAAATCCTCTGAGTTTCTCTGGTGGTGCTCATCCTGCTGAATTCCTGAGGAAAATGAGTTTATTAATTGCTTTAGGATCAGAAAATCCTGGGATTTTCACCCAGGAAAGCGATGCTGGAGCACGATTTTCTGATAATTCCTGGGAAATCCTCTGAATCTCTCTGGAGCTGCTCATCCCTGGAGAAAAAAATGAGTTTATTAATTGTCTTAGGATCAGAAAATCCTGGGATTTTCACCCAGGAAGGCGGTGCTGGGAGCACGATTTTCCAATAATTCCCTGGAAATCCTGTGAATCTCTCTGGAGCTGCTCATCCCGTTGAATTCCTTGGGAAAAAAAAATGAGTTTATTATTGCTTTAGGATCAGAAAATCCCGGGATTTTGACCCAGGAAGGCGGTGCTGGGAGCGCGATTTTCCAATAATTCCCAGGAAATCCTCTGAGTTTCTCTGGAGCTGCTCATCCCTGGAGAAAATGAGTTTATTAATTGCTTTAGGATCAGAAAATCCTGGGATTTTGACCAAGAAAAGCGATGCTGGGAGCGTGATTTTCTGATAATTCCCAGGAAATCCTCTGAGTTCTCTGGTGGTGCTCATCCCGTTGAATTCCTGAGGAAAATGAGTTTATTAATGGCCTTTGGATCAGAAAATCCCGGGATTTTCACCCAGGAAAGCGATGCTGGGAGCATGATTTTCCAATAATTCCCGGGAAATCCTGTGAATCTCTCTGGAGCTGCTCATCCCTGGGAAAAAAATGAGTTTATTAATTGTTTTAGGATCAGAAAATCCCAGGATTTTCACCCAGGAAAGTGGTGTTGGGAGCACAATTTTCCAATAATTCCATGGAAATCCTGTGAATTCCTCTGGAGCTGCTCATCCCTGGGAAAAAATGAGTTTATTAATTGCTTTAGGATCAGAAAATCCTGGGATTTTGACCAAGGAAAGCGATGCTGGGAGCGTGATTTTCCAAAATTCCTGGGAAATCCTGTGAATCTCTCTGGAGCTGCTCATCCCTGGAGAAAACGAGTTTGTTAATTGTCTTAGGATCAGAAAATCCCGAGATTTTCACCCAGGAAAGCAGTGTTGGGAGCACGATTTTCCAATAATTCCCAGGAAATCCTCTGAGTTTTTCTGGAGCTGCTCATCCTGCTGAATTCCTGGGAAAAAAATGAGTTTATTAATTGCTTTAGGATCAGAAAATCCTGGGATTTTCACCCAGGAAGGCGGTGCTGGAGCATGATTTTCTGATAATTCCCTGGAAATCCTCTGAATCTCTCTGGAGCTGCTCATCCCTGGGAAAAAAAGAGTTTATTAATTGTCTTAGGATCAGAAAATCCTGGGATTTTCACCCAGGAAAGCAGTGTTGGGACCGCGATTTTTCCAAAATTCCTGGGAAATCCTCTGAATCTCTCTGGAGCTGCTCATCCCTGGAGAAAAAAATGAGTTTATTAATTGTTTTAGGATCAGAAAATCCCGGGATTCTGGCAGGGACGTGGCGCTCTTCCCGCCCTTTTCCCGGGACCAGGTGAATCCTCTGGAGCCGCTGGAAAAAACCAGTTCGTTAATCCCCTCTGCTAGGCCGGGCTTTATTGAGCCCAGCCCAAGCTCTGCTATCTTATCTGGGCCTGATAAGCCAGCAAACGTTCCCGGGGCGTTGCCAGAAATCCAATAAAAAAATAAAAAAAATAAAATAAAAATCCGATTTTATGGATGGGGATGAAAAGCCGCGCTCTGTTGGTGGGGACAGGACAAACCCAGCCCCTCCCTCAAAAAAAAAATTCCTGGGATAGGAAAAAAAAAAGTTTTCACAAGTCTGAAAAAGGCTTTAAAAATATCTTTATTTTATTTATTCGTTGATTTTGTTATTTGTTAGTTGGTTTTATTTATAAAATGAGGATTGGAGGGTTGTTGTTGGTTTTTTTGTCTTCCAGGTTCTGCTTTTCCTGCTTTTTTGGGGGGGATAAAATTTGTGTTCCACCTTCCTGCGCCCCTTATCCATCATTTTGGATAAATTTGGCGTTTGTTGAAATGAATTTTGGATAAATTTGGTGTTTGTTGAAATCAATTATGCAAAAAAAAAAATGCTACAAAATGGGACAAAACCCTGCATGAACATTCAGAGCGGTGATAATTTGTATTTCGAGGGAGTATTTCCCTTTTTTCTCTGGAATATCCTGATTTATTCTCTATTTCTGGTTTCACTGGAAATTTTCCTTTGTGTTTTAAGGTTTTATCTTCCTCCTTTGTCAGGGGAATGTGCCTGAAATTCAACCCTAAGAGGTAAAAATGATAAAAAACAACAATAAATCATCATTTTTTGACCAATTTCAGTGCCCAGAATTAATTGGACGCTTCCTTTGGTGAAGAAAACCTGGAATTTTTGCTGCTTGCTGACCGTGTCCAAGACTTAATTTTTATTTTTTTTTTTTTCTTCCCCAGCTTCTTTTCCTGCTCCAACGACCCAGAGGCAATTAAAAAAAAGTCGGTTTTAATGAAGCTTTAATTGTGCAGGTGCTCAGCAGCTCCCAGGGTGGAAAAGGGCAGGTGCAGGGAGGGGAAAAAAAAAAATAAAAAAGGATAAACCTGAGTTTAACAAGGACAAACACCATAAAAACACCGGGATATTTGTGGTGGGGCTCAGCTGGCACTGCCAGCTTTGGGGTTTGTGTGGCTGCAGGGGGAAAATAAAAAAAAAAAAATTAAAAAAAGGAGTTTTTTCCTACTGGGAATAAACATTTCTCGTCGGGAGGGAGCTGAAAACAACTCGAGGGTAAAAATGGGGATGGGGGCAGAGATTTTTCAAGCTTTGGATTGGGATATTTTGGGGTTTTGGGTGGATTTTTGCTGAGGGGAGGAAAATAACCTTTGAAAATCCAATGTTTTAGTGGAAGGAGCCCTGGGATTCCTCCCAGAACAGAATCCTGGAATATCCTGAGCTGGAAAAACTCCACAAAAATCACCCAGCCCAATTTTCCTCATGTGGTTTTTTTTTTCTTTTTTTAATTTCTTTCCTCAATTCTCTTTCTTTCCTCAATTTCCTGTTCCCAGGTGAGAAAATTCACTTTACACGGAGTTGGTTTAAAAGTTGCTTTTTGAGGTGTCTGGATGCAATTTGGGATCTGATCCCAACTTTCCACTTTTATTTTTTTTTTACTTCCTCAGGGAACTGAGGGGATTTGGGCCTTTTTTCTCGGCCTGGATTTTTTTAAATTTTTGCTTTGTGTTTTAAGGTTTTACCCTCGCTGTTTGTGAGGGGGAACGTGCCTGAATTTCAACACTCGAAGAGGTAAAAATGCTAAAAATAATTTCAAAAATGTTGTTTTATCGATTTCAATGATCAGAATTGTTAATTAGTTTTGTTTCAGCACTTCTGAGGTCATTTGGGCCTTTTCCTTGGCCTGGATTTTTTAAATTTCCTTTGTGTTTTTGAGTTTTACTCTTCCTGTTTGTGAGGGGAATGTGCCTGAATTTCAACCCTCTAAGGGGTAAAAAGAACAAAAATAACAATAAATTGTTGTTTTTACCTATTTCAGTGATCAGAATTGTAAATTAGTTTTGTTTCAACCCTTCTGAGGTGATTTGGGCCTTTTACTTGGCCTGGATTTTTTAGATTTTCCTCTGTGTTTTAAGGTTTTACCTTTGTTGTTTGTGAGGGGGAACGTGCCTGAATTTCAACCCTCTAAGAATAAAAATAGTAAAAATAACAATAAACTGTTGTTTTTACCAATTTCAGTGATCAGAATTGTAAATTAGTTTTGTTTCAGCCCTTCTGAGGTGATTTGGGCCTTTTCCTTGGCCTGGCTTTTTTTTTTCTATTTCCTGTGTGTTTTAAGGTGAATTCTCCCCCTTTGTGAGGGGAATGTGCCTGAATTTCAACCCTCTAAGGGGTAAAAAGAATAAAAATAGCAACAAATTGTTGCTTTTACCAATTTCAGTGATCAGAATTGTAAATTAGTTTTATTTCAACGCTTCTGAGGTGATTTGGGCCTTTTCCTTGGCCTGGATTTTTTAGAACTTCCTCTGTGTTTTAAGGTTTTACCCTCGCTTTTTGTGAAGGGGAATGTGCCTGAATTTCAACCTTCTAAAAATAAAAATGGTAAAAATAACAATAAACTGTTGTTTTTCCCAATTTCAGTGATCAGAATTGCTAATTAGTTTTGTTTCAACGCTTTCTGAGGGGATTTGGGCCTTTTCCTTGGCCTGGCTTTTTTTTTTTTCCTATTTCCTGTGTGTTTTAAGGTGAATTCTCCCCGTTTGTGAGGGGAATGTGCCTGAATTTCAACCCTCTAAGGGGTAAAAAGAACAAAAATAACAATAAATTGTTGTTTTTACATATTTCAGTGATCAGAACTGTAAATTAGTTTTGCTTCAGCCCTTCTGAGGTGATTTGGGCCTTTTCCTTGGCCTGGAGTTTTTAGATTTTCCTCTGTGTTTTAAGGTTTTACCCTCACTTTTTGTGAAGGGGAATGTGCCTGAATTTCAACCTTCTAAAAATAAAAATGGTAAAAATAACAATAAACTGTTGTTTTTATCAATTTCAGTGATCAGAATTGCTAATTAGTTTTGTTTCAACGCTTCTGAGGTGATTTGGGCCTTTTCCTTGGCCTGGATTTTTTTTCTATTTCCTGTGAGTTTTAAGGTGAATTCTCCCCGTTTGTGAGGGGAATGTGCCTGAATTTCAACCCTCTAAGGGGTAAAAAGAATAAAAATAGCAACAAATTGTTGCTTTTACCAATTTCAATGATCAGAACTGTAAATTAGTTTTGTTTCAACGCTTCTGAGGTGATTTGGGCCTTTTCCTTGGCCTGGATTTTTTAGAACTTCCTCTGTGTTTTAAGGTTTTACCCTCGCTTTTTGTGAAGGGGAATGTGCCTGAACTTCAACCCTCTAAGAATAAAAATGGTAAAAATAACAATAAACTGTTGTTTTTACCAATTTCAGTGATCAGAATTGTAAATTAGTTTTGTTTCAACGCTTCTGAGGGGATTTGGGCCTTTTCCTTGGCCTGGCTTTTTTAAAACTTCCTCTGTGTTTTAAGGTTTTACCTTCCCTATTTGTGAGGGGGAACCTGAATTTCAGGTGCCTGAATTTCAACCCTCTAAGAGGTAAAAAGAACAAAAACAACAATAAATTGTTGCTTTTGCCATTTTTAGGGAACAGAATTGTTAATTAGTTTTGTTTCGGCCCTTCTGAGGGGACTGCGCTGCTTCAGCCACAGGCCAGGAAAATGATTTATATTTTCAAACAAAGGAGAAAACAAACGAAGCTCACAAGATTAAAGTTCCTGAAAATCCCTTCTCCCAGCTCTGTTATCTCCTCATTTTCCCAAAAAAAAAAATCCCACCAACCCCTTTCCCTTCATCCCCTCCACCCCTGGAAGCCGGGAGAGGATGGGGAAAAAAAAAAAAAAAGGGAATTTCCCCCCTAATTTTTCCTCCTCCAGAAGGAATTCACCCCTCACGAAATAAACAATAAACCCAACCAAGCAGAGCCTTGGGAGCCCCTGGATTTTCCTTTGCCGGGAGCCGAAGTTAAAAATTATTCAAAGTGAAAATTCCTGGCCTGTGAAGCGGAGGCTCCCACTGTACCAGGCAAAGATTTCCACCAGCGTTCCCTCCGAGATAACAGAGCAGGAAGAAATCCTCACTTCCCAGATTCCATCGGCAGCTCCCATTCCCACCTCGTTTTCCCTTATTTTCCCTCATTTTCCCTCATTTTCCCTCGTTTTAAATGAGGATTTGGCCTCTTCTCCTCTGGTTTTGCTGGAGTTTTAAAGGACGAAGAGGACAGGGCGCCACAAGTAAGTGTTGGACTTTATCCTCTCCTAAGGAATTTATTTATTTTCTTTTTTTTCCCCACCCTGAGGGATTCTTGGATTGGGGTATTTTTAATTTTTTTTTTAGGGTATTTTTATAGGAGCAAAAAAAAAAAAAAGAGGGGGGGTAAAAATTCCTGGATTTTGAGGCACTCGGGGTGAATTCTAACAGGGAAACTTCTTGAGGGACAAAGGGATTCCAAGAGGTATTTCTGGTGATTCCCCAAAATTCCCAGCCGTGGATGCAGTTTGAGAAGCAGGAGGAAGGGAATTCCCATTGGAAAATAAAAGGAGAAACCATTTATTCCCTAATTTTTTGGGATCCAGGGGATGTGTCGTGGTCGGCGTTGTCTGGGATCGCATCTCGGGTGTTTTGCCGTGGGATGGGAGCTGGGAATGTTGGAATATTCTCGATTTTACCCCTCTGAGGGATCCCAGAAGTGTCAGCAGTGGGAAATCAGGGATTTACAACTTGGGACAATCCCAAAATTGAATCCCAAGATCTCCCTCCAAAAAATCTTTCTTAAAATGTGGCTGGAGAGAGGGGATTTGATGGAAATCTTGGATTTGGGGGGATTGTTTTGAATGCAGCCTTTGCTAAAAGGATTTAAATAAATTATTATTTTTATAATTAATAATAATAATAAGTTGTTATGGGGCCTGGCAGCATTGAATATCCCTAAAATCATCCAAAAGTCCCTAAAACCACCCAAAGTTCTCTAAAATCATCCAAAGAGTCCTAGAACAATTCAGGGGTCCCTAAAATCATCCAGAGGTTCCCTAAAATCCTCCAAAGATCCCTAAAACCATCCAAAGATTCTTAGAACAATCCAGAAGTCTCTAAAATAATCCAAAAATCCCTAAAATTATCCAAAGATTCCTAGAATCCAATCCAAAGGTCCCTAAAATCAGCCAGAGGTGTCTAAAACCATCCAAAAATCCCCTAAAATTATCCAGTGATTCCTAAAAAAAATCCAGAGGTTCCCTAACATCATCCAGAGGCCCCTAAAATCATCCAAAGGCTCCCTAAAATCTCCAAAAAAAAAAAAAAATCAAAAATCCCTAAAATCCTCCAGAACTCCCTAGAACCATCAAAAAAAAATTCCCTAAAATCCTTCCCCAAAAATCCCCCAAATCTTCTCCAAAAATCCCCCAAATCTTCTCCAAAAATCCCTCAAATCCTCTCAAAAAACCACTCAAATCCTCCCCAAAAATCCCTAAAATCACCCCAAAAATCCCTAAAATCTCCAAAAAAAAATTCCTAAAATCCCTCAAATCCTCTTAAAAAAATCCCTAAAATCACCCCAAAAATCCTTAAAATCTCCAAAAAAAAATCCTAAAATCCCTCAAATCCTCCCCAAAAATCCCTAAAATCATCCTGAGGCTCCCTAAAATCTCCAAAAAAATCCCTAAAATCTCCAAAAAAATCCCTAAACTGCTCCCCCAAACCCCCTAAACCTGGGTGCAGCTCCAAGCTGTTCTTTCCCCACAAACCCCTGGAATCCCTGGGGATGGGGAATCCAGGATTTCTTTGGGATTTTCGGGATCCAGAGCCCAGCCAGGGGTTAACGGGCTGCGGGTCAAGTTTATTTTTATTTTTTTTTTCCACCCTCCAGTCCAACCCCAAACCGCCGCTGGATCCGGTTCCAAAAAAACTTCCTGGAGTTCCTGATGGAACAGGAAAAACCTGCGGATTCCTGGCGCTGGATCCGGGAGCTTGGGATGATTCAGGGATTTTTTTTTTTTTGTTCCCTTTGAAATTTCAGAGGGAAAAAAAAAAAGGAGAGGAAAAAAAAATTCGGATTTTTCTCTGTTTTTCCCATGTTTCCACCCCGCATTCCTGACGTTCCTTTGGGAGTCAGATCCTACAAAAAAACCCCGCAAAATCCAGAAAAACCGGATTTATTATTTTTTTTAAATAAATAAAAGAAGCCGCCCCTTCTTTTATTTAGAAACAATTGATAAATTTGATTTTTCTAACCGGATATTTATTTCAAACACCCGTTCACAAATACAACGCTCAGCCCGTGGAAATCGCGATAATTCCTCGCTCTGATAATTCCTCCTGCTTTTCCTTCTGGGATGTGCCCTCGTCATTCCAACAATTCCCCTTTCCCCGGGATATTTGGGATACGGAGCACAAAGGCTCGGGGGATTTTTGTTGGGTTTGGTTTTTTGGGTTTTTTTTTCCTCTTTTGTTTGAACTCGATGACTCAAACTTGGGGCGAATCCAAGGCAAACAAAAGGTGCGGGCGCCGAGTTTAACTCCTGAATTGCCGGGATTTAGGGATCAGGAAGGAACCCAGAATTCCTTCTCTTCCCAGGTTTTTTTTGGGGGGGTTGAACCCCCTCTCCGGCCTGATGGGAGCTGAAAATTCCCGATTTTCCGCCGGTTTGGTTGGGAAATCCTCCCCTCCTGCTGGGGGTTAAACAGCACCTGCCTCCCCCAGCTTTTCTGGGAATGCTTTTTTTAGGATGGAACAGGATGTTTGGGGATTTTATTTGTTTTTTGGGATCGAGCCCCGCAGCCTCGTGCCAGATTGGGAGCCGTGGAATTGGGTGTGGGATGATGGTTCCTGGAATTCCTGGGAAATTCCTGGTCATTCCTGGTATTTCCTTGTAATTCCTGATCATTCCTGGAGTTTGAGAAGAGGGAAGAGAAAATTTGGGAATGGGTTTGAGGTGTGGGGTGAGAATTCCTGGTAATTCCTGGTAATTCCTGATCATTCCTGCCATGGGATGGAGTTTGAGAAGAGGGAAGAAAAAATTTGGGAATGGTTTTGAGGTGTGGGGTGAGAATTCCTGGTAATTCCTGATCATTCCTGATCATTCCTGCAGTGGGAGAGAGATTTAAAGGATGGAAAAGAAGATTAGGGGATGGTTTTGAGGCTTGGGGTGAGAATTCCTGGTATTTCCTTGTAATTCCTGATCATTCCTGATCATTCCTGCCATGGGATGGAGTTTGAAAGGATGGAAGAGAAAATTTGGGAATGGGTTTGGGGCGTGGGGTCAGAATTCCTGATAATTCCTGGTAATTCCTGATCATTCCTGATAATTCCTGGTAATCCCTGATAATTCCTGGTAATTCCTGATCATTCCTGCCATGGGATGAAGTTTGAAAAGAGGGAAGAGAAAATCTGGGAATGGTTTTGAGGTGTGGGGTCAGAATTCCTGGTAATTCCTGACAATTCCTGATAATTCCTGGTAATTCCTGATCATTCCTGCCATGGGATGGAGTTCGAAAAGAGGAAAGAGAAAATCTGGGAATGGTTTTGGGGCATGGGGAAGGGGCAGCCCAACCTGGATCCAACTCGGAAAACCTTTGGGAATGTTTGGGAAGGGGGAGATGCCGATTTCACGGTTGAGCTCTGGAAATTAAGGAATTTTTTTCAATCCCCCCAGCTCCGTTCTCATGGAATTTCGCTTCCTCTGCTCTGCTTTCCATTTATCCCCAAGACAATTGTGCAGGAAAAGAATTCCCATATCCCTGCATCCCAACCTCAACCCGCCCTCATTCCGTGATTTTTAAATTGAACAGTGAATTTTATGTTTAAAATTCAAAGAGATTCAACTTCTATTCCCGATCAAAAGCCGCAAATCCCCACATTTCCCTCCTTCCCCCGGGATTTTTTTTTTCCACTCGCCTTCGGGAAGCAGTGGCTGCACTAATTAACATTGGAAATCAGGCTGGATTTTGTATAATTCAATATTAATTAAGGCAGCACGTGGCCAAAACAAACAAACAAAAAAAAATAAGTTCAGCAGGTGGTGGGGATGAGCGTTCTGTGAGCAAAAAAAAAAATAAAAGTGGATTTGAATAATTTTGCCTGGAATTCCATCTCCCCGCTGGGATTTCCAGCCTCCCTGATTCCCTTTGCAAGGGAAATGAGCACGGGGAGATTTATTTGGAAATATTCAAACCATCCCAGAAAAAAAAAAAAAAAGGGATAAAAGCTCACGGTGTTTAAGGAAAAAAATGTTTTAAAGAATGGACAAATTGGAAAATCCCTCTGGAATTCCAGGCAGCTCAATCCTGTGGCTTTTCCATCCTGTTCCCTTTTCCAGATCCTTCAATTCCCAGGTATTTATTTCCTGTTCCCTGTGGTTTTCCAGCTTCCCTGATCCTTCAAATTCCCAGATATTTATTTGGAATATTCCAATGATCCCAGGAAAAAAAATGGGATAAATCCTCACGGTGTTCAAGGGAAAAAAAGGTTTCAAGAATGAACAAACTGGAAAATCCCTCTGGAATTCCAGGCAGCTCAATCCTGTGGCTTTTCCATCCTTTTCCCTTTTCCAAATCCTTCAAATTCCCAGATCTTTGTTTGGAATATTCCAAAGATCCCGGGAAAATAACGGGATAAATCCTTGAGGTGTTCAAGGAATAAAAAGGTTTCTTTAAAAAATGAGGAGAATGAAAAACCCTCGGGAGTTCTGGTGGGAGCAACAGCGATGTCACGGCGATGTCACAGTGATGTCACAGTGGTGTCACGGTGAGCCACAGTGATGTCACTGTGATGTCACAGCGAATAAGAATGATGTCACAGCGAATAAGAATGATGTCACCATGAAGTCACAGCAAATCACTGTGATGTCACTGTGATGTCACCGTGATGTCATTGTGATGTCACTGTGATGTCACTGTGATGTCATTGTGAGTCACATCAGTCGTCGTGATGTCACAGCAATGTCACAGTGATGTCACAGCAGAGTCACAGTGATGTCACATCAGTGTCACACCCATGTCCCAGCAGTGTCCCAGCAGTGTCCCAGCGGTGTCCCTGTGGTGTCCCTGTGGTGTCCCAGAGGTGTCCCTGTGGTGTCCCCGCGGTGTCCCAGAGGTGTCCCAGCAATGTCCCAGCAGTGTCCCAGCAGTGTCCCAGAGGTGTCCCAGAGGTGTCCCAGCAGTGTCCCCGCGGTGTCCCTGCAGTGTCCCAGCAGTGTCCCAGAGGTGTCCCCGCGGTGTCCCAGCAGTGTCCCCACAATGTCCCAGCAGTGTCCCCGCGGTGTCCCCACAGTGTCCCAGCAGTGTCCCCGCGGTGTCCCCATGGTGTCCCAGAGGTGTCCCAGCAGTGTCCCCACAGTGTCCCACCAGTGTCCCAGCAGTGTCCCACCAGTGTCCCACCAGTGTCCCAGAGGTGTCCCAGCAGTGTCCCTGTGTTGTCCCTGTGGTGTCCCAGAGGTGTCCCCGCAGTGTCCCAGCAGTGTCCCTGCAGTGTCCCAGCAGTGTCCCAGAGGTGTCCCTGTGGTGTCCCAGAGGTGTCCCAGCAGTGTCCCAGCAGTGTCCCAGAGGTGTCCCTGTGGTGTCCCAGAGGTGTCCCAGCAATGTCCCCGCAGTGTCCCCGCAGTGTCCCAGCAGTGTCCCAGCAATGTCCCTGTGGTGTCCCAGCAGTGTCCCAGCAGTGTCCCAGCAGTGTCCCAGAGGTGTCCCTGTGGTGTCCCCGCGATGTCCCAGCAGTGTCCCAGCGGTGTCCCCGCAGTGTCCCAGAGGTGTCCCCGCAGTGTCCCAGAGGTGTCCCAGCAGTGTCCCAGCAGTGTCCCAGAGGTGTCCCCGCAGTGTCCCAGCAGTGTCCCCACAGTGTCCCAGCTGTGTCCCCGCAGTGTCCCTGCGGTGTCCCAGCAGTGTCCCAGCAGTGTCCCAGAGGTGTCCCCGCAGTGTCCCTGTGGTGTCCCAGCGGTGTCCCAGAGGTGTCCCAGCAATGTCCCAGCAGTGTCCCAGAGGTGTCCCAGCAGTGTCCCAGAGGTGTCCCACCAGTGTCCCAGCGGTGTCCCCGCAGTGTCCCCGCAGTGTCCCAGAGGTGTCCCTGCGGTGTCCCAGCAGTGTCCCCGCAGTGTCCCACCAGTGTCCCAGAGGTGTCCCCGCAGTGTCCCTGTGGTGTCCCAGCGGTGTCCCAGAGGTGTCCCAGCAATGTCCCCGCAGTGTCCCTGCAGTGTCCCAGCAGTGTCCCAGCGGTGTCCCCGCAGTGTCCCAGCGGTGTCCCCGCAGTGTCCCAGCAGTGTCCCAGCAGTGTCCCCGCGGTGTCCCCGCCCTGGCGCTCCCCGCCCAGCCGTGCCCCGATAATCCGGGGCTGTGTGACTGCCAGGGGCACCGCGAGGTGACAGCCCCGGCCAGGCTTGGGGACATCACCCACGGGAGCCTGCTGCTGGCCCAGGGCCACTTCCAAATGTCCTGACCCATCCCTCTGAGGGGAGACCCTTCCCAGAGCTGCCAAATCCCCACAAATCGATTTTCTGGGATATTTTTGGAGGCCGTGACCTCCCTTTTTGTTGGTTTTGGGGTTGGTTTTGTTTGGTTTTTTGCCGCTGAGTCACCAAATTGTCACCCGATACTTCCTCCTGCCGAGGGCCCGGCCCAGCTCCCCGCCTGGCCTTGGGGCTTTTCCACCCCAAATCCGGGAGAATTCGGGGGGAAAATGGGAGTCTGAGCCTTTCCCACCCCAAATCCGAGAGGATTCAGGGATAAATTGGGATTTGAGCCTTTCCCGCCCCAAATCTGAGAGAATTCAGGAGAAAATTGGGATTTGAGCTTTTCCCACCCCAAATCCAGGAGAATTTTGGGGAAAATGAGGTTCTGAGCCTTTCCCACCCCAAATCCAGGAGGATTCAGGGAGAAAATTGGGATCTGAGCTTTTCCCACCCCAAATCCGAGAGGATTCGGGAGAAAATTGGGATCTGAGCTTTTCCCACCCCAAATCCGAGAGGATTCGGGAGAAAATTGGGATCTGAGCTTTTCCCACCCCAAATCCAGGAGAATTTTGGGGAAAATGAGGTTCTGAGCCTTTCCCACCCCAAATCCAGGAGGATTCAGGGATAAATTGGGATCTGAGCTTTTCCCACCCCAAATCTGAGAGGATTCAGGAGAAAATTAGGATTTGAGCTTTTCCCACCCCAAATCCAGGAGGATTCAGGGATAAATTGGGATTTGAGCTTTTCCCACCCCAAATCTGAGAAAATTCAGGAGAAAATTGGGATTTGAGCCTTTCCTATCCCAAATCCAGGAGGATTCGGGGATAAATTGAGATCTGAGCTTTTCCCACCCCAAATCCAGGAGAATTCAGGAGAAAATTGGGATTTGAGCTTTTCCCACCCCAAATTTGAGAGGATTCAGGGATGAATTGGGCTCCCAGCCCTCCTCTAGTTTTCCCCTCTCCTTTCCCGGATGGTTTTGTCAAATTTTTCTGACAATTTTTGTTCTGATTTTATTCCTTTCTTCCTTGGAAAAACCATTTTTTTTTCTCCTTTTTTTTTTTTGTTTCGTTTTGTTTTCCCTGCTGCTTTTGCCACACGAAGCTCCCTAAGAAATCCCATTGCTCCTCTGATGGATTTGGCATTCCAAGAGAATTCCTCAGGGAATTCCCACCTTCAAGGGATTCCATTGCTTCCAAAAATTCCCCCCCAAAAAAAATTCTCCGTGAGGAAATCTTGGAATTTGCATAAATTTCCATATTCAATGAGGTGATGCCTGGCCTGGAGCCCTCTTTTCCCTGCAATCCCACATCTCCATCCCTTGGGATTTGCATGGATCGTTCCCGATGTTTGTTCCCAGGCAGGTGGCCCCGATCCCCTCCAATCCCATATTTAAATAGGGATGGAAATTGGGGGAAAATTTCCCCTCAGGAAAATTCCCTGCCCGGCTGGGTCCCCTGTCCCAGCAGATTTGTGGGATCCGTGGGATTGGGGAAGGAAGGAGGATTCATCCCGGATTTTTGGGGTGACCTTAAAAAGGGAAATTCAGATCAAACTCCCTGGAAAAAACTTGGGGAATTTGTTGCTCCTGCCCCAAAACTGGGCTGGATATCCCTGAGAATTTCCAATTTAAACCCTCCTGGATTGGGCTGGAATTGTGAGAGTTTTTTTGGGATATCCCTGAGAATTCCCAATTTAAAACTCCTGGATTAGGAAGGAATTCGGCTGGAATTTTCTGAGTTCTTTGGGATATCCCTGAGAATTCCCAATTAAAACCCTCCTGGATTAGGAAGGAATTGTGAGAGGTTTTTTGGGATATCCCTGAGAATTCCCAATTAAAACCCTCCTGGATTAGGAAGGAATTGGGCTGGAATTTTCTGAGTTCTCTGGGATATCCCTGAGAATTCCCAATTAAAACCCTCCTGGATTGGGCTGGAATTGTGAGAGTTTTTTTGGGATATCCCTGAGAATTCCCAATTAAAACCCTCCTGGATTGGGGTGGAATTGTGAGAGTTTTTTTGGGATATCCCTGAGAATTCCCAATTTAAAACTCCTGGATCAGGAAGGAATTGGGCTGGAATTGTGAGAGGTTTTAGGGATAATTGTGGCTCAAACGATGAGGAACCTTCTGCCCATAAATATCCAGGAAAAATGAGAAATTCCATAGCCAGGAACAGGCTGGGCTTGGAACAAAAGCACTTTATAAGGTCCTTTCCACCCCAAATGAGTTGATGATTAAAGCGATGGTTTTAGGATTAAAGTGATGATTTTTAGGATTAAAAATGATGATTTTAGGAATAAAATTTTAATTTTAGGATTTAAATCCTAAAATGATAATTTTAGGATTAAACAGCTGATTTTAGGATTAAAAATTACGGTTTTAGGCTCGAAACCATCCCATGATTTGATGATTAAAAGGATGATTTCAAGATGAAAACAGTCCCATGGTTTTAGGATTAAAATGATGATTTTATGATCAAAATGACAACTTTACTATTAAAATGATGATTTCACGATTAAAACGATGACTTTAGGACCAAAACCACCCCACAATTTAATATTTAAAATTATGATTTTAGTATTAAAACGATGACTTCAGGCCCAAAACCACCCCATAATTTAATATTTAAAATGATGATTTTAGGGCTAAAATGATGACTTCAGGCCCAAAACCACCCCATAATTTAATATTTAAAATTATCATTTTAGGATTAGAACAATGACTTTAGGCACCAAAACCACCCCATGATTTAATATTTAAAATGATGATTTTAGGGCTAAAATGATGACTTCAGGACCAAAACCACCCCATGATTTAATATTTAAAATTATCATTTTAGGATTAATGACTTTAGGCCCCAAAACCACCCCATGATTTAATATTTAAAATTATCATTTTAGGATTAAAACAATGACTTTAGGATTAAAACAATGACTTTAGGCCCCAAAACCACCCCATAATTTAATATTTAAAATGATGATTTTAGGATTAAAACTATGACTTTAGGCCCCAAAACCACCCTATAATTTAATATTTAAAATTATCATTTTAGGATTAAAACGCTGACTTTAGGATTAAAACAATGACTTTAGGCCCCAAAACCACCCCATGATTTAATATTTAAAATTATGATTTTAGGGCTAAAATGATGACTTCAGGCCCAAAACCACCCCATAATTTAATATTTAAAATGATGATTTTAGGGCTAAAATGATGACTTCAGGCCCAAAACCACCCCATGATTTAATATTTAAAATGATGATTTTAGGATTAAAACGATGACTTTAGGCCCCAAAACCACCCCATGATTTAATATTTAAAATTATCATTTTAGGATTAGAACAATGACTTTAGGATTAAAACGATGACTTTAGGCCCCAAAACCACCCCACAATTTAATATTTAAAATCATGATTTTATGATCAAAACTCCGATTTTACACCTAAACCCCAGACTGCCCCTACGCACCCATCTGCACCCGCAGCTTTTCACGGCCCATCCTGATTTCCCCATTTTTTTTTGGGAAGGGGATTTATCCCCCCTCCTGCACCTGCCCTGCACCTGCTGCCCGTGGCTGTAACCCTACCTGGGCCATTGTTCCGGGCTCTGGGGGTGTTCCCGCCGGAATTCCCGTTGGGAAGAGCCTTCCAAAGGCGAGGTGTGAGCACAAAGAGCTCCCCAGCCTTCCTTTGATTGACTCCATCTTCCATTGCTGCAGATTTTAACCCTTTCCTCCCTCATTTGGGGTTTTCCAGAGGGTTTGGGGTTGGATATTTGGGAATTTCACTGTGGGATTTTTTACCCTTTATGGGGAAGAAGGGAAGGTGCTCAGAGGTCATTTGGATTTTACGTTCCTTTTCTTGACTTAATCCAGAACCTCTCCAACTGGGCTGCGGGAGGTTGAGGTTTTAACCTTTTCCTCCCTCATTTGGGGTTTTCCAGAGAGTTTGGGGTCGGATATTTGGGAATTTCGCTGTGAGGCCATGGATTCTTTACCCTTTTGGGGAAGAAGGGAAGGTGCTCGGTGGTCATTTGGATTTTATGTTCCTTTTCTTGACTTAATCCAGAACCTCTCGAACTGGGCTGTGGGAGGTTGAGATTTCAATCGTTTCCTCCCTCATTTGGGGTTTTCCAGAGAGTTTGGGGTCGGATATTTGGGAATTTCGCTGTGAGGCCATGGATTCTTTACCCTTTTGGGGAAGAAGGGAAGGTGCTCGGCGGTCACTTGGATTTTATGTTCCTTTTCATGACTTAATCCAGAACCTCTCACATTGGGCTGTGGGAGGTTGAGTTTTTAACCATTTCCTCCCTCACCTGGGGTTTTCCAGAGAGTTTGGGGTTGGATATTTGGGAATTTCGCTGTGAGGCTGTGGATTCTTTACCCTTTTTGGGGAAGAAGGGAAGGTGCTCGGCGGTCACTTGGATTTCATGTTCCTTTTCCTGACTTAATCCAGATCTTCTCCAACTGGGCTGCAGAAAGTTGAGGTTTTAACCCTTTCCTCCCTCACTTGGGGTTTTCCAGGGGATATTTGGGAATTTCGCTGTGGGCCCCTGGATTTTTTACTTTGGGAGAAGAAAAGCCAAAGCTCTTCAAAGCCACAGGGGGAAGGCCTGGATTTTGTGTTCCTTTTCTTGATTTAAGCCAGAACTTCTCCAACTGGGCTGCAGAAAGTTGAGTTTTTAACCCTTTCCTCCCTCACTTGGGGTTTTCCAGAGGACATTTGGGAATTTCGCTGTGGGGCCGTGGATTTTCTGTGCCTGGCTGGGTGTGGGACGGGGGGGAGAGGAAAAGCCGGAGCTGTTGGGACATGCCGGGGGAGGAAGGGAAGGTGCTCGGGGAGCTCTGAGGTGACTCAGAGCTGGCAGCACCTGGCACAGCCCCGGTGCCCGGCTCCTGTTCCTGCTGCTCCTGGCACCGCTCCAGCGGGAGCTGCTCTGTCACGCGAGGCCAGGGGGGGAAACAGAGGAGAGATCCGGGAGAAATCCTTCCTTGGGACACTGAGAAAAAACCCTGGGATGGAATTCCTAGAAAAGCCATGGCTGCCCCGGCTCTGGATACCAGGGATCAGAAATTCGGGATAAATCCTTGCTTGGGACTCTGAGAAACCCCTGGGATTGAATTCCCGGAGAAGCCATGGGAGTCCCTGGGACGGAATTCCCAGAGAAGCCATGGCTGCCCTGGCTCTGGATGCCAGGGAGCAGAAATTTGGGATAAATCTTTCCTTGGGACACTGAGAGAAACCCCTGGGATGGAATTCCTAGAAAAGCCGTGGCTGCCCCAGCTCTGGATGCCAGGGAGCAGAAATCTGGGATAAATCCTTCCTTGGGACACTGAGAAAAAACCCTGGGATGGAATTCCTAGAAAAGCCGTGGCTGCCCCAGCTCTGGATGCCAAGGATCAGAAATTTGGGATAAATCCTTCCTTGGGACACTGAGAAAAAACCCGGGGATGGAATTCCTAGAAAAGCCGTGGCTGCCCCAGCTCTGGGTGCCAAGGAGCAGAAATTCGGGAGAAATCCTTCCTTGGGACACTGAGAAATCCCCACATGGGTTTCCCAGAGAAGCGATGGGAGGCTCTGGGATGGAATTCCTAGAAAAGCCGTGGCTGCCCCGGCTCTGAATGCCAGGGAGCAGAAATTCGGGATAAATCTTTCCTTGGGACACTGAGAAAAAACCCTGGGATGGAATTCCTAGAAAAGCCATGGCTGCCCCAGCTCTGGATGCCAGGGATCAGAAATTCGGGATAAATGCTTCCTTGGGACTCTGAGAAACCCCTGGGATTGAATTCCCAGTGAAGCCATGGGAGTCCCTGGGATGGAATTCCCAGAGAAGCCATGGCTGCCCCAGCTCTGCATGCCAGGGATCAGAAATTCGGGATAAATCCTTCCTTGGGACACTGAGAAAAAACCCTGGGATGGAATTCCTAGAAAAGCCGTGGCTGCCCCAGCTCTGGATGCCAGGGAGCAGAAATTTGGGAGAAATCCTTCCTTGGGATACTGAGAAACCCCTGGGATGGAATTCCCAAAGAAGCTGTGAGAGGCCCTGGGATGAAATTCCCCAAGAAGCCATCTCTGCCCCAGCTCTGGATGCCAGGGATCAGAAATTTGGGATAAATCCTTCCTTGGGATGCTGAGAAACCCCTGGGATGGAATTCCCGGAGAAGCCATGGGAGTCCCTGGGACGGAATTCCCAGTGAAGCCATGGCTGCCCCAGTTCTGGATGCCAGGGAGCAGAAATTCAGGATAAATCCTTCCTTGGGACACTGAGAAACCCCTGGGATTGAATTCCCAGTGAAGCCATGGGAGTCCGTGGGATGGAATTCCCAGAGAAGCCATGGCTGCCCCAGCTCTGGATGCCACGGATCAGAAATTCGGGATAAATCCTTCCTTGGGACACTGAGAGAAACCCCTGGGATGGAATTCCTAGAAAAGCCGTGGCTGCCCCGGCTCTGGATGCCAGGGATCAGAAATTTGGGAGAAATCCTTCCTTGGGACACTGAGAAACCCCTGGGATGGAATTCCCAGAGAAGCCATGGGAGTCCCTGGGATGGAATTCCCAAAGAAGCCGTGGCTGCCCCAGCCCTTGTGCCTGTTTGGATCAGAAATTCAGAATAAATCCTGCCTTGGGATTAAGTTGGAATTTTTGGGGGGGCGTTCTGGCTGTAAATCAGAACTTTGTGCAGGTCTGTGCTGCCCAACCCAACAGGGGCACATTTTGTCTTTGGGGAATCCCGGACTGAAACGATCCCGGCGCTTTTCCTGGGGATGGATTCGGGATCCTGACACCTTCCACGGTGGATTCACTGCCCGGAGCAGCTCCCAACCTTCACTGCCATCCAGCAATCCCGGTTTGAACCAGCTCTGAGGAGGGAGCAAAGGGCCTTGGAAGAACAAAAGGAATTTCTCAGGGCAGGAAAAACACCTGCTCCAGGAGGAGACAAAGGCAGGGAAAGGGAAAGGATGGCCTGGGAGTCCAGGATGGGCTGGAAATCAATCTGGGATTAAATTTGGGGTTTTTTGCTCCATCCAGCTGCTCCAGGAGAAGACAAAAGCCAGGCAAAGGATGGCCTGGAAAACCTGGGACGGGCTGAAAACCAATCTGGGATTAAATTTGGTTTTTTGCTCCATCCAGCTGCTCCAGGAGGAGACAAAAGCAGGGAATGGGTGGCTCAAAAAAATCCAGGATGGGCTGGAAACCAATCTGGGATTAAATTTGGGTTTTTTGCTCCATCCAGCTGCTCCAAGAGGAGACAAAAGCCAGGCAAAGGATGGCCTGGAAAACCTGGGATGGGCTGGAAACCAATCTGGGATTAAATTTGGTTTTTTGCTCCATCCAGCTGCTCCAGGAGGAGACAAAAGCAGGGAATGGGTGGCTCAAAAAAATCCAGGATGGGCTGGAAACCAATCTGGGATTAAATTTGGTTTTTTTTGCTCCATCCAGCTGCTCCAGGAGGAGACAAAAGCCAGGCAAAGGATGGCCTGGAAAACCTGGGATGGGCTGAAAACCAATCTGGAAAACCAATCCCTAAGCTCAGCCTGGCTCTTGGCAGCCCCGAGCTTTAGATGTGAAATCTTCCTGCTTTGAAGATGAAAGGCTTTGTTCCTTTTATTTATTTTTTTTTTCTTTCCCTCCCTTTTTTTCCTTTTTCTTTTCACTCCCCTTTGTCCTGCCCGGAGCTGGGTGATCAGGGCAGGGAAGGAGTGGCAGGAGGAAAGGGCAGGAACGGCTGGGATTCTTGGAAAGGAGGGGATGTGCTGCTTTCAGCCACTTCTGTGCTGAGCCCAGGCTCTCGGGGACAGGTTTTTAATTGGATTCCCAAAATTCTGGGCTGAATCTGAGGATTTCAGACAGATTCTCAAAATTCTGTGCTGTTAATTCCAAGGGGTTTTGAATTTGATTCTCAAAATTCTGAGCCCAAGGTCCCAAGGAAGGCTTTTTAAATTGAATTCTCAAAATTCTCATCCCAAGGTCCCAAGGAAAGTTTTTGTTGATCAAATTCTCAAAATTCTGTGTTGTTGATTCCAAGGGTTTTTTGAATTTGATTCTCAATATTCTGAGCCCAAGGTCCCAAGGAAAGTTTTTTGACCAAATTCTCAAAATTCTGTGTTGTTGATTCCAAGGGTTTTTTTAAATTGAATTCTCAAAATTCTCATTCCCAAGGTCCCAAGGAAAGTTTTTTAATCAAATTCTCAAAATTCTGTGTTGTTCATTCCAAGGGTTTTTTTAATTGAATTCTCAAAATTCTCATCCCAAGGTCCCAAGGAAGGTTTTTAGGTCAAATTCTCAAAATTCTGTGTTGTTGATTCCAAGGGTTTTTTTAAATTGAATTCTCAAAATTCTCATCCCGAGGTCCCAAGGAAGGTTTTTAGGTCAAATTCTCAAAATTCTGCGTTGTTGATTCCATAGATTTTTAAGTTTGGATTCTCAAAATTCTGAGCCCAAGGTCCCAAGGAAGAGTTTTTAAATTGGGTTCTCAAAATTCTGGGCTGAATCCGTAGGATTCCAGGAACACTTTAAACCCAGATTGTCAGAATTCCACCTCCAAGGTCTCAAGGAAGGATTTTCAAACTGGATTCTCAAAATCCTTTGAGATTTTTTTTTTTTTTTAACCCAAATTGAGCCCAAGGATTTTAGGATTTTAGGACGGGTTTTAAACCCGATTCCCAAAACTCTGTGCCGAGCCCAAGATGATTTCCAAGACCAGCAGAAGGCCCTGAACAACCCTTTGAACCTTTCCCCCCGTGACTGACCCGGGTTTCATTCAGAACCAAGAGTTAAGCTCGAGTTTCATTCAGAACCAGGAGTTAAACTCGGCTTAAGGGCTCAGATTTCCCCGTGTTTGCTTTGGTGGGATTTCTCCAGCCGATAACGACCCCACAAATCCCCCTGGGGCTGATTAAGGGGATCCTGAATCCCTCCTGGGAATCCTCCCAGCTTCGGGATCCATCTCCCCTTTCACTCCCGCAAACACAGGCGAGGAACGGGAGAAAAAGGGCTGAAATCAAGAAAATTATGGGATATTTGGGGTTATTTCAAAGATTTTAAGGGGTTTTTTTCAAAGATTTTAAGGGTTTTTTTCCAAATCTTTTGTGGTTTTTTTTCCAAAGCTTTTGAGGTTTTTTTTTCCCCCCCAAAGCTTGTAAGGTTTTTTCCAAATATTTTAAGGTTTTTAAAAAGATTTTTAAGGTTTTTCCAGATTTTTTTTTTCCAAATATTCTTAGGGGTTTTTTTCCAAATATTTTACAGTTTGGTTGTTTTTTGTTTTGTTTGTTTTTTTAAGTTTTGAGGGTTTTTCCAAGGCTTTTGGTTTGTTTTTTTTCCAAAAAGTTTTTAAGGTTTTTCCAAAGATTTTGAGGTTCCTTTAAAAGATTTTTAAGGTTTTTCCAAAGATTTCAAGCTTTGTTTTCAAAGAGTCTAAGGTTTCTCCAAATATTTTCAGTTTTTTTGAAAGCTTTTAAGAGTTTTTTCCCTGAAGATTTTTGAGATTCTTTAAAAGATTAAGGTTTTTTTTTTAATGTTTTAAGGGTTTTTTTCAAGATTTTAAGTTTTAAAACTTAATTCCCTGTGCCTTCCTCACCTGGACATGATTTCCCAGAGCCCTGGATGGGAATGGGATCCTCCTTTCCAGGTTATTTTGTGGAAAAATTCCCTTCTCCCTTCTCTCCCGCTGGATTTTTCGGGACAGGGGAGGTTCCTCAGCTCCCAATCCTGGATCTCGCCTGCCTGGCCCCGAATTTTGCTCTCCCTGATTAAAATCCGGGTCCTTAATTGGGATTTGGGACAAAAAGAAAAGGGGATTCCATGGGGTTAATCCCAGTTCGATCCAAATTTTTCACGCTGTGGGAAAACGGGAGAGGATGAACGGGGTGGAAGAAATCAATCCCGTTATGGAGCTGGGATTCCTCCTGGGAATGAGGGCTGGTGGCCTTGGGTCAGAATTCCAGGGGTTCCTGTAGGGTAGGGAATATTTAGGATTGTCCTCCAATGGGAATGTGCTGGGGGAATGTTCTCTGGAGCTGATGGGGTGGAGATTATTTGGGATTATCCTCCAATGGGAATGTTCTCTGGGAGTGTTCTCTGGGAATGTTCTCTGGGGTTGATGGGGTGGAGAATATTTAGGATTATCCTCCAATGGGAATGTTCTCTGGGAATATTCTGTGGGAATGTTGTCTGGTGTTGGTGGGGCAGGGAATATTTAGGATTATCCTTAAATGGGAACGTTCCTTGGGAATGTTCTCTGGGAATGTTCTCTGGGTTTGGTGGGGTAGGGAATATTTGGGATTATCCTCAAACAGGAACGTTCTCTGGGAATGTTCTCTGGGAATGTTCTCTGGGTTTGGTGGGGTAGGGAATATTTGGGATTATCCTTAAATGGGAACATTCTCTGGGAATGTTCTCTGGGTTTGGTGGGGTAGGGAATATTTGGGATTATCCTCAAACGGGAACATTCTCTGGGAATGTTCTCTGGGTTTGGTGGGGTAGGGAATATTTGGGATTATCCTCAAACGGGAACATTCTCTGGGAATGTTCTCTGGGTTTGGTGGGGTAGAGAATATTTAGGATTATCCTCAAACAGGAACGTTCTTGGGAATGTTCTCTGGGAATGTTCTCTGGGTTTGGTGGGGTAGGGAATATTTGGGATTATCCTTAAAAGGGAACATTCCTTGGGAATGTTCTCTGGGTTTGGTGGGGTAGGGAATATTTGGAATTATCCTCAAACAGGAACATTCTCTGGGAATGTTCTCTGGGTGTGGTGGGGCAAAGAATATTTAGGATTATCCTCAAATGGGAACGTTCTCTGGGAATGTTCTCTGGGAATGTCCTGCCCGTGCCCCAAAGGGCTCCAGGTAGGAACGCAAACACAACCCCCTGATCCAGTCACACATTCCCCAAAACCCCGCGGATGGAGCTCCGGGTTTGGGTTCCAGGTTCCCGTTTGTGTCTGGGAGCGGGGCTGGGCGGGAAGGAGCAGCTCGGGAGCTCAGCTGCTGCAGCACAAACCCCAACCCGAGCTTCCCGAGGGATCTCGGGAGTCACTTCTGAGGAGAAGTTGGGTCCTCTGGGGACTGGGAGCCAATTAAGGGGATAATTGGAGTCGGGAGCTGCACCTTCCTTGGGAAATCCGAGCGCGTCCCCTTCACAACAAAGGGAAAACATTTGGTGTTTTTGTTTGATTTTCGTGGCGCCGAGGGGAATTGTCCGACCGCCTACTTTGGAAGGGGACGATTCCCAGTTTTTAAAGGAGATTTAGAAAGCCACAGTTCTAACTTTAAAGAATTCTTTCATTTTAAGTGCTTTCATTTGAAATATTTTTATTTTCAGTGCTCCTATTTTAAATTATTTCCAATTTTTTTTTTATTTTTTATTTTAAGTGGGGAGAGCTCAGAGCCCTTCCAAGGCCTGAAGGGGCTCCAGGAGAGGGATTTGGGACCAGGGATGGAGGGACAGGACACAGGGAAGGGGTTTGGGCTGGATAAGGTCAGCTTTAGATGGGAAATTGGGAGGAATTCGTTCCCTGTGAGGGTGGATTTGGCAAAGCTTAAGGGGCTGCAGGAGGATTTGGAGAGCTGAGGGCTCCAGCCTGGAGAACAGAAGGTTTGGGGAGAGCTCAGAGCCCTTCCAGGGCATAAAGAGGCTCCAGGAGAGCTGGAGAGGAATTTTTTTTGGCTTTATGTGGAATGAGGACAGGTTTAGATGGAATATTGGGAGGAAATTTTTCCTTTGGAGGGCGGTGAGGCCTGGAATGGATCCGCCAGAGCTTGAGGGGCTGCAGGACTGGGAGAGCCGAGGGCTCCAGCCTGGAGAACAGAAGGATTTGGGGAGAGCTCAGAGCTCCTCCAGGGCCTCAAACAGCTCCAGGAGAGCTGGAGAGGAACTTTTCCAGCTTTGTGTGGAATGAGGGCAGGTTTAGATGGAATATTGGGAGGAAATTGTTCCCTGTGAGGGCAGCAAGGCCTCGGCCCCAGAAGCCGCGGCCGCCCCATCCCTGGCAGTATCCAAGGCCAGCTCGGAGCCACCCGGAGCCGCGGAAGCTCCCTGCCCCACAGCCTGGCCTGACCCTGGATCTCCAACGTCCCTTCCACCCCACGCCACCCCCTCCAAGCTCCGGGAATAACCCAGCCTTTGTTAGGCCGGGCCCAGCCCCAGCGGCTCCCAAGGCGGCTTCTCCGGCCGCTCCCAAGGCCAGGACACACCTGTTGGGACCGGGAGGCGCGGGATTGGCTGGGCCAGGAATGCACCTGCGCAGGGAGGGGTGAAGGGCTCCATGTAAGACGAGCCTTGGCCTCGCTCCCCATCCCTCCTCAATTCCAGCTCCAACACGCAGCTCCTCCGAGGCTCCGCGCTTGGCCGAGCCTTTCCCGGCCTTTTGATTTCTTTCTTTTTTTTTTTTTTTTTTTTTTTTTTCATTTCCCACCCTTTTAAGCTCGGTTTTCTTGTTTTAAGCTGGGGTTTTCAGCAGCCTAACGAGGTGTAGCCCTGTTGTTTTTCCAGGTTCTGCCTCTGTTTTGGCCGCTCGGCGCCGATTTCCCCCCCTCTGCGAAATCCAAGGTCGCCTTTTCCAGGACGCGGAAGAGGAAAAACTCTCCTGGCTCCTCATCCTCCCAACCTTTTCCTTCCCCACCTGGAGGCTGATCTGGCTTCGGGAGAAGCTCCTTGTGCTTCCAGCACTGAAGTTTTTCCCCTGCCTTTCGTGCTGGTCCTGGTAAGATCCAAAATATCCAGGGGGAAAAAAAAAAACACCCAAAAAAACGGGATTTACGGAGCGCAAAACAACCCCGACTTCTCCAAGGCTTTCCCTACTTTTCCGTGGATATTCCCTCTCTCCGCTTCACTTTCTCCGGGATTCCTCCCTCTTTTTCTCTTCCTTCCTTCTCCCCCCAAAGGTGGATTCGAGAGGGTTTTGTTGGACAGATCAGGTTTTGTGTGCTCCGAGGTGCTGGGGGAGGGGAGGGCAAAGCGCAATGAATCCAAACGTTCATTTTACAACCAGTCCAACCAGTCAGGGCAGCTCCGAGCAGATCCAAGGGCTTGGAGAAGGAGGGGGAAAAGCTGCTCTCACCCAGGTGTCACGGAGAGCTCGGAAAGAGAAAGGAGGGGTTGGGAAATCGGAGGGAAATCGGAGGAAATTTGGGTGAAAATCGGGTGAAAATCGGAACGACGTCGATAGAAAGCGAGCGTGGGGGTTGGAGGGGGTCCTTGAAATGTTTTCGGATTTGAGGTTGGATTTCCCAGTTTTGGGGAGTAAAAAGCGAGGATTGGAAATCCCAGTCTGCTGCTGGCTCTGAAAATAAAAAAGGGAATTTTGGGGGAAATCTGAATAAATCCGAATAGAATCGATATGAAACGAGCAGGAGATTGAAGGGGGTTCTGCCAAGATTTGTGGGGGTTTGGATTTAAGGTTGGATTTCCAGGTTTTTGGCTAAAAGTGAGGATTGGAAATCCGAGTTGGCTGTTGGCTTTGGAAAAAAAGGGAAATTTGGGGAAAATCTGAATAAATCCGAATAGAATCGATACGAAACAAGCAGGAGATTGAAGGGGGTTCTGCCAAGATTTGTAGGGTTTTGGATTTAAGGTTGGATTTCCAGGTTTTTGGCTAAAAGTGAGGATTGGAAATCCGAGTTGGCTGTTGGCTTTGGAAAAAAAAGGGAATTTTGGCGAAATCTGAATAAATCCAAATAAAATCGATACGAAACGAGCATGAGATTGAAGGGGGTTCTTCCAATATTTCTGGGGTTTGGAATATTTGGATTTATGGGAGGATTTCCTGGTTTTCGACTAAAAGTGAGGATTGGAAATCTGAGTTTGCTGCAGACTCTGAAAATAAAAAGGGAATTTTGGGGAAATTCCGATTAAATCCAAATAAAATCGATATGAAACGAGCATGAGATTGAAGGGGGTTCTTCCAATATTTCTGGGTTTTGGAATATTTGGATTTATGGGAGGATTTCCTGGTTTTCGACTAAAAGTCAGGATTGGAAATCTGAGTTTGCTGCTGGCTCTGAAAATAAAAAGGGAATAGTTGGAAAAGCTGAATAAATCTGGATAAAATCGATAGAAAATGAGCAGGAGATTGAAGGGGGTTCTTGGATTTATGGGAGGATTTCCCAGTTTTGGGGAGTAAAAGCGAGGATGGGAAATCTGAGTTTGCTGCTGGCTCTGAAATAAAAAGGGAATTTTGGGGAAATTCCGATTAAATCCAAATAAAATCCATATGAAACGAGCTTGAGATTGAAGGGGGTTCTTCCAATATTTCTGGGTTTTGGAATATTTGGATTTATGGGAGGATTTCCTGGTTTTCAACTAAAAGTCAGGATTGGAAATCTGAGTTTGCTGCTGGCTCTGAAATAAAAAGGGAATTTTGGGGAAATTCCGATTAAATCCAAATAAAATCGATATGAAACGAGCATGAGATTGAAGGGGGTTCTGCCAAGATTTCTGGATTTAAGGCAGGATTTCCTGGTTCTCAACTAAAAGTGAGGATTGGAAATCTGACTTTGCTGCTGGCTCTGAGTAATGATTGCCACGTTTTAATTACTCCTTTAATTAACCAGCATTTTAATGAGCTTTCCTCACTCTCCCAAACACCCCATCCTCAAATTTTCATTTTCCCTCCTCTCCCCACCCGAATCGATTCCTCAGGTGAGAGCAGCGCAGGGAACAGATTGGGAATTTTCCGAGCAGGAAAGAGAAAAATTGGGAATTTTCGTTCGATCCGAGCGGACGGGGAGGAAAATTCGGGTTCTGCCGGAGCCGTCGGCTTCCGCTCAGGGCAGGAGGAGCCATTTTGGGTTGGTTTTGTTGATTCTTTTCTCACCTGGGGCTTTTTTTTTTTCATTGTTGTTGTTGTTGTTCTTTTCGGTGCCTGAAAAAAATCAAAATATTTCAGTTTTGTTCTTTATTCCCCGTACTGGATCCAACCGGGATCGGCTTTTCCTTGTTTTTTTTTCCCTGAACTTTGGAGAGTTGGGCTCCGGAAGGGAGAAAGGAGAAGGTAAAAGAAATTGGTTTTGTTTCGTTTCTGGAGGGTGAGGTCAAGCCCTGGGTTCTTCCTCAAAATCCCTTTTTTTTTTTTTGGTTTTTTTTGGGATTAGAATTCCATTGGAAACGAGGAGATTTTGCCGGCGGGTGAAAATTTGGGAGAAGGGTTTTGTTATCCAGGAGGATTCTTGGCCAATTCCGGGATGGGGATTTGTGGGATTCACTCCTTTCCCTCCACTCTTGAGGAAATAAAACCTTCTGGAAAGTTCTGTGGGGCACAAAGCTGGGAATGAGCTAAAAAAACCTCGTTTTTCCCCAAAAAAACTTTCAGGGGACGGAATTTTTTTCCGAAAAGCTTCGGCTCGTCCCGGTGAAACGCTCTGGGATTTCATTCCAAGGTTTCTCGTGGCTCCTTCCTGACAAACAACAGGAATTTATTCGTTTTCCCAAAATTCATTCCTGATTTATTTTTATTTTTTCCTGATTTGATTTCCCTTGGAATCGCAACCGTTTCCATCCACTTTTCACTTCCCTGAATGAATTTCGGTTGGATTTTAGCCAAAAAAACCACTTGAACACCCAAAAACTTTGGGGTTTTTCCCTCTCCCAACCCAAACTCCTCGACCTTGGAGGAATTAAATTTGGGATTTGCAGGCTGGAAGGGCTTTGATGCCGCTTTGAAATTGGAATTTCTGCTGCAGGTGCCCACGCAGAGCTGGGCTGACGTGGGCAGATTTTCAAAGCACCTTTGATTTTTTTTTTTGGTGTTTAAATCACTCTGAAAATTCACTTTTGAAGCTGTTTTGGATGATTGGATTCATTATTTTTGATATTAGATTGATTTTTTTTGATATTAGATTAATGATGGTGTAGGCTATTAATTATTTTAAATTTTATAGGAATGGTTTTTGATATTAGATTAATTAGTGTAATATTGTGTTCATATTTATATTGTGCTTATAGTTATATTGTGTTTGTATTTATATTTATTATATACTTTATAATATATTTTATTATATATTTATATATAATAATATATAATATATAATATATTATAATATATTATAATATATTATATAAAGATATATTATTACATATTTTAATATATAAAAATATTTTATAATATTTATAAATATATTTGTATTTATTATATTATATTTATTATATTTACAGTTATTATAAATATATTTGTGTTTATTATATATTTATTATATTTATAGTTATTGTATTTATATTTATTACATTTATATTTATTATGATTATTATTCTATTATTCTATTATTATTTTTAATAATAACAACAATAATAATCATATTTACACTGAATTAAAATTTGGCCTTTTCAGGCACTTTTGGGTAAATGGAAACAAAATCCAAGCAACCAAAATGTTGCAGAATTAGGGAAAAATCCTAGAAAGAAACATCAGGATTTGGCGAATTCTTAATTAATTTTTTTCATTAATTGTTCCCATTCCAGGGAAAGCCCAGGAATTCCAGTGGGAATGGAATTTGAAATTATAGAATTTAAAATGATGGAATTTTAAATTGTGGAATTTGAATTGATGGCATTTTAAATATTTGAATTTTCAATGACTTCCAGGAGTTGACCTGGTGACACAGTTGTAGTAATTTTATTTAATTAATTTAATTGTATTTATTTCCTGCTGGAATTTGGGAAAGGTTTCAAGTTCAAGTCCAACCTTGGAAAAAAATCAGAATTAAAATTCAAATGGTTTTTGAAATTTTGCTGTCAAAAACGGAGAGGGATTTCTTTCATTTGGAAGAATCAGGAAAAATCAGTCAAAAAATCAGAAAAATATCAGAAAAATCAGGGGAAAATCGGAAAAATAAGGAGAAAAATCTGAAAAAGGAGAAAAAAATCAGAAAAAAAGAGAAAAATCAGAAAAAATCAGAAAAATATCAGAAAAATCAGGAAAAAAAATCAGACAAATCAGGAAAAAAGCAGAAAAAATCAGGAAAAAATCCTCTCCAGCCATTCCTTGATTTTTCTGGAGGGAATAATTGGGAATAACGGTGATGATTGACCCCAGGTCAACCCCAGGGCTGGGTTTGGATTCCCTGGAAATCCAGGAGCAGGGAATGCTCGGAAAATTGGGAATTTGAGTGAGTTTCCCTTTTTCCTTCTGCTTTTCCCTCTTTTTTCTGTCTCTTTTCCAAGATTTTACCTAAAACAAAAAATAAATTGATTGATTTCCCTCTTTTTGCCCAACCTATCCATAAAAATATGGGAAATAAAGGGAATTCTGAGGGAATTTCGAGTGGGTTTCCCTTTTTTGTGTTTTTTGTCATTTTTTTCCCCTTTTTTCCTGACGCTTTTCCAAGATCTTGCCTAAAACAAACAAATAAAAATAATTATTTCCTCCTTTTTGCCCAACCTCTCCAAAAAATCAGGAATTTTAGGGTTGTTGGTTTTTTTGGGTTTTGGAGTTTTAAATTCATTTTATTGTGGATTTGGGGAGTTTTTTCTTATTTGGGTTTTTTAGCATTTTTTGGGGGGGGTTAGGGTTTTTTGGTTGTTTGAGGTTTTTTAGGAGCTTTTTGGTTGTTGGTTTTGGGAATTTTTTGCCATTTTATGAGTTTTGGGGGATTTTTTCTCATCACCGTGGGGTTTTAGGGAATTTTTTTGTTGCTTTTTTTGTGGTTTTTGGCAGTTTTTTGTTGTTATTTCTGGGATTTCGGTGTTTTTTTGGTTGCTATTGAATTTTAGGGGAATTTTTTGGTGTTCCTTGAGGCGTTTTTGGAGGTTTGGGTGGGGTTTAACTGGTTTTTACCTGGTTTTGGTGGGTTTAAACTGGTTTTTAACTGGTTTTTTACTAGGTTTCGGTGGATTTGAACTGGTTTTGAACTGGTTTGAACTGGTTTTGAATTAGTTTTGATGGGTTTTGGTGCTCTCTTCCCGAGCCATCCCGGTGTAAAACTCCACATTTTCCCTGGGATCAGATTTTTCCATCCTGATCCCATTCCAGTTTGACCCCCCCCCCAATTAAAAGATCCATTTTTTTCCAAAAATTCCCCTTTTTTTTAAAGTTCTTCCTTTGAAAATCCCAACTTTGAAACCCCCAACTCCACAAATCCATTTGGGAATGGGAACGGGAACAGGAAAACGGGATTTGCTTGGAAATGAGGAACGTGGGAGGTGGACTTTAAAATGGATTTTGTTGGAAATAAAGAAATTTATTATTTTTATTATTTATTATCCTTTAATAACGAGATTGATTTTTGAGGAACATCCCGAACCCCTGAGCTTCAGATCCCATCAAAAACTCGGCTTTTAAGGATATTTTAAAGGAATTTTTTTTTTTTTTTTTTTTTTTTTGGATCCAAGGCAACTCCAGGAATTTTGGGGAATATTTTTATTTATGGAATGAGGGTGGCCCCGGCAGCTCCGAGTCCTGATCCCACAAATTTCCTGGGAGGAATTGTTGTTCTGGGAGTCAGAATTTTGGCTTTTCCCTAAATTTCTACAATTAGAGAAGATTTCCTCAGTTATTAAGGGCTGGATCGTTCTGCTCTAATTCCAATTAAATATTGGGGTATTTTTGGGAATTCTTTCCTATATTATTATTATTATTATTATTAACTATCATGATTATCAATATTATAATTTTATTATTAGCGTTATTATTTTCACTGTCAATTACTCATCGCTATCATTATTAAATTTATTCTTTTCTTTTTATCACCTTATTTTTTGCTCCATTATTTTCATTCTTTTAAACCACATCCAAGAGACGGGCTTGATTACCAAACCGAGTCTAACAAAGCCAAGGTTTCATCTTTAGAAAGCCCCTCACTTGTTTTTATAGGCAGGGCTGGCTGTGAACACAGAATTTTGGGGTGATTCCTCCAGATTTTTCACTGAAAATCCCCTCAAAAAAACCCAAAATCCCAACGGAAAACCATTCCCAGCTGATATTTCCCCCAAATTTCTTCGGGGTTTTTTGTTTTTTGTTTTTTTTTTGCTCCAAACAAATTCCTGGTTTTGGAGCCTTGACGCTGAGATATCCTCACCATCTTACTGGGCAGCATTGGATGATTTCAGCCTTTCTAATACTGCCTGGTAATGATGATGATGGTGTTTCCTGCACTCCGTGGGAAATCCGGCAGAAAATCCGGGAGCGGAGCTTAATCCCGGCTCAACCAAGTCCAGGTTTGGCGCCCGAATCCCTCCCGAGCGCGAGGGAAGGGGAAAAAAATGAGAAACTTGGAATTTCTGGGTGTTGTGAGTCGGGAAAAATCTGATTTTTGGATGGATAAAATCCTGTGAGGGTGAGGCTGGAGCAGGGAAAATCCACGGAGCGGGTGCTGCAGAAATGGGAATCCGCCAAGGGGAAATGGGAGCGGTTTGGGAACAGGAAAAATGTGGGAATTCCAGCCCCAAAAAATGTTCTGTTCCTTCTCCTTGAAACACTTCCCAGGGAGGGAAAGGGAAGATTTTATCCGAGTGGAACTTTGGGATCTCCTTGTTCATCTGCGTTGAGTCAGGCCTAACCTCCCGTTTCTCTTCTAGATCCGGATTGAATCGGGCTTAACTTCATGTTTTTATTTTAGATCTGTATGAAGTCAGATTTACCCTCCTATTTCCCTTTTGGATCTCTCCAAAACCACACTGAACCTCCTCTTGGTCTCCTAGATCTACCTTAAACCACACTCAACCCTCTGTTTCTCTTCCAGATCTGCCTTAAACCACACTCAACCCTCTGTTTCTTTTCTAGATCTCTCTTAAACCACTCTCAACCTCCTGTTTCTTTTCTAGATCTCTCTTAAACCACTCTCAACCTCCTGTTTCTCTTCTAGATCTCTCTTAAACCACGCTTAACCTCCTGTTTCTCTTCTAGATCCATCTTAAACCACGCTCAACCTCCTGTTTCTCTTCTAGATCTGCTTTAAACCACGCTCAACCTCCTGTTTCTTTTCTAGATCTCTCTTAAACCACGCTCAACCTCCTGTTTCTCTTCCAAATTCATCTTAAACCACGCTCAACCTCCTGTTTCTCTTCCAAATCCATCTTAAACCACGCTCAACCTCCTGTTTCTCTTCCAGATCCATCTTAAACCACGCTCAACCCTCTGTTTCTCTTCTAGATCTGTCTTAAACCACGCTCAACCCCCTCTTCCTCTTTCAAACCTGGATTAAATCACCTTTATGTCATTTATTCCCCTCCCGAAACCCCCCAGCATTCCCAACCCTCCGTCCCCTTTCCCCATCCCCACGCATTCCCGCCGGATCCCAGCCGCTCCCGGCGCTTTCCCTGGAATTCTGCCCTCCCGAGGAACGCGGAACCCGCCGCTGCCCGCGGCCGCCGGACGCGCTGGTCCTCTGTGGGCATCTTACTAGACAGTGCTGGATTTTCTGCCTCTACTCTAACACTGTCTGGTAACGATGTTTAAAGGGTGATCCAAACCACTCCGGGCCCAAAATTCCAGCCAGACCGCGACTTCCCCGCAGGGTAAGGACGGATTTTTGGGGGGGAAAAGTGAAATTCCCATAGGAAACGCGCGCTGAAAAGGGACGGAAGCGCTGCCAGGGCTTAGGTCGGGCCTAACGTCCCAAAGCCGGGTTTTTTTCTGCCTCAGATTTGGTTGGAACGACTCAGGACACACAGAGAGGTCTCCTTGGAATTTTGCCGTTCCTGCCTGTGGAAGGCGGTTCAGGGCAGGATTCAGCTTGGAAAGGTTTTTTTACCAATTCCCAAAGGGTTTTTGCCAATTCCCAAAGGGTTTTTCCCCCCAGTTTCCAAAGGGTTTATTTCCTGATTTTCAAAGGGTTTTTTCTTTTTTTCCCAATTCTCAAGGGGTTTTCCCTCCCTTAATTCCCAAAGGTCATTTATCCCAATTCCAAAGGGTTTTATTTTTCCCAATTATCAAGGTCCTTTTTCCCCAGTTCCAAAGGGTTTTTTTCTCAATTCCCAAAGGAGTTTTTTTCCCATTTTCCAGAGGTTTTTTTCCCCAATTCCAAAGGGGATATATTTCCCAGTTCTCAAGGGCCTTTTCCCCCCAAATTCCCAAAGGGTTTTTATCCCAATCCCAAAGGGGTTTTTTTCCCCATTCCAAAGGGTATTTTCCCAATTCCCATAAGGGTTTTTTTCCCCCAATTCTCAAGGGGTTTCCCACCCCCACCCCCCCCAAATTCCAAAGGTTTTTCCCCAATCCCACAGGATTTTTTTTTCCCCAATCCTAAAGGTTTTTTCCCAGTTCCAAAGGGTTTTTTCCCAATTCCCAAAGGTTTTTCCCCAATTTCTCAATGAAGGCTCCTGAACTTCCAACCTTCCCACCCCACCTTGTTCCCGGGGGGGCGTGCTCATTCCTCTGTGGAATTCCTGTGGAAAACCAGGAATTCCAGGCAGGACAGACAGCTCCCAGCAGCTGGAGGAACATTCCCAGCTCCAGGAGTTCAGCAGGAGCTGGTGGAGAACGGATCAATCCACGTTGGGAGCCGGAATTCCCGACGGAAACTCCAGCAGAACCAAATCCCAGTGAAATCCCTGGCTGGGCTGGCAGAGGAGTCCTCGTCCCACAACAATTCCTGCAAATCTGAGCCCAGCTTTAGGGGGAAAATCCCAAATTTTGGCCCTGCTGGAGCTGCAGGGGGGACCTGGCTCTTCAAGCAGGGTCCGGGGTCACACAGCTAAAGCCAGGCCTAGCTTGAGGCCTAATTAAGCAATTCTCACCCCCTTTTCGTGATTTTTAATTAATCTCAGGTTCATATTTGGGGTGTGGGGTCACACAGATGAAGCCAGGCCTAACTTGAGGCCTAATTAAGCAATTCTCACACCCCTTTCGTGATTTTTAATTAATCTCAGGTTCATATTTGAGGTGTGGGGTCACACAGATGAAGTCAGGCCTAACCTGGGGCCTAATTAAGCAATTCTCACCCCCTTTAGTGATTTTTAATTAATCTCAGGTTCATATTTGGGGTCTGGGGTCACACAGCTAAAGCCAGGCCTAGCTTGAGGCCTAATTAAGCAATTCTCACCCCCCTTTAGTGATTTTTAATTAATCTCAGGTTCATATTCAGGGTCTGGGGTCACACAGATAAAGCCAGGCCTAACTTGAGGCCTAATTAAGCAATTCTCACCCCCCTTTCGTGATTTTTAATTAATCTCAGGTTCATATTCAGGGTCTGGGATCACACAGCTAAAGCCAGGCCTAACCTGGGGCCTAATTAAGCAATTCTCACCCCCCTTTAGTGATGTTTAATTAATCTCAAGTTCATATTTGGGGTCTGGGGTCACACAGCTAAAGCCAGGCCTAACCTGGGGCCTAATTAAGCAATTCTCGCCCTCCTCCAGTGGTGTTTAATTAATCCCAGGTTCGTATTTAGGACCTGGCTTTGTTCACCTTTCAGGACCTCGCTGGTCAGAATTCCCCAAATTCGGGGTTTCCCCCCGGGTTTCTCCACAGGGGGTGGGAATTCCTGTTCAGAATTCAGGAATTGCTGAGTTCAGATCCATCCTCAGCCCAGGAATCCCCCAATTCCGGGATGGTTTAGGAAATCCAAGGAATGCCACGTGCAGGAATTCCATGGACACTTCCAGGGATGGGAATTCCTCCCTGAGATCCCAGTCCCAGATCTCACCCCTTTTTCCATCCCAAAATTCCTCCCAATTCCCTTTTTCCATCCCAAAATTCCTCCCGATTCCCCTTTTCCATCCCGAAATTCCTCCCAGTCCCAGATTCCAGCTCCTTTCTGAGCCAGCCACGGCAGCTCCGCACATTCCCCCACCCAGAGCTTCCTCTGGGATTCCCAGGATTTGATTTGGGATTCCATCCCAACCCCACCAGGTTTTCCCTGGAGTTAATCCCTTCCCAAATCCCACATTAAACCTGGTCTAGAGGACGCAGAAATCCTTGGAATTCAACGATTTTCAAATTCCTTCCAACCCAACCCAGTCTGGAATTCTTTTCCTTCCCCTCCCTGGAAAACTTCCAATCCTTTTTCCCCTGCTTTGCACCAAACCAGGCCCGAGATTCCTGCCTAAAAAAATTCCTGGATCATGCAGGAAAATCAGGGAGAAATTTCATTAATTGGCTGACAATTAAAAAAATAATTCCCATTTCAACGTGGAGAGCTTGGAAAGGGCTGCCCTGAATCCATACCCCAGCGAGCTGGGTTTGCCCTTGGAGGTTGAAATTCCCAGGAAAAGCAGGAAAGCAGGAAGCAGAGGGGTGATTAATTAAAGCAAGGTGTTAATGAGTAACTGCTCCGGGAGGCCCCGGAGGAAATGGGGGAGGAATTCCTGAAATTGGATTTTTCCCGAGGCCGTAAATCCCTGGGATTGGGGCCCAGAGCCCCCTCACATCCATCCCCTCTGGGAATTTGGAATTGGGGAAATAAAATAAAATATAAAATATAAAATAAAATAAAATAAAATAAAATAAAATAAAATAAAATAAAATAAAATAAAATAAAATAAAATAAAATAAAATAAAATAAAATATTGGAAAAACCACTGGGAATTGGGAATAAACCTTTAGGATTGGGGAAAAACCCTTGGGATTGGGGAAAAACCTTTGGGACTGGGGAAAAAAACCTTTGGGACTGGGGAAAAAAACCCCTTTGGAATTGGGAAAAACCATTGGGAATAAACCTTTGGAATTGGGGAAGAACCTTTGGGAATTGGGGAAAAACTTGGGGAATTGCTGCGCCTTTTCCTTGGAATAATTTCCCCAAAGCTGTGGCTGTGGAAAAAATAAAAAAAAATAACAATTCCAGAAGGGAGCTGGGATTTCCTGCCGATTGCTGTCTTACCAGGCACGCTTAGATCTGGGTTCTGCTGTCTAATACTGTCTGGTAAAGCCGTCAATCCCGGGAAAAAAACCCTGGAGAGGAAGAATTCCCAGAGTTCCACAGCTGGAATTCACTTAGGGGAGTTTTAGGGATTTTTTTCGTGGAAGAAATGCGGAGAAATGTCCCCAAAATCTTTGATTTTATCAGAAATATCGATTAATTTTTGATATTAATTTGAGGGATTTGAGGCACTTTTTTCCTTGGCAGAAATGTTGGGAAAATTCTCTGGAGAGGAAGAATTCCCAGAGTTCCACAGCTGGAATTCATTTGGGGGATTTGGGGAATTTTTTTCATGGTAGAAATGCGGAGAAAAGCCCCAAAATCTTTGATTTTACCAGAAATATCAGTGATTTTCGATATGGGAACATTCCCAAAATCCTGGGATTCCCCAGGAGAGGTTGGAATCCGTGTGCAATTCCAATGAAATCCCAGGAATTCCCACCGAACGTCCACCAAAGGCACAAGAATCTCATCCTGGATTATCCGCCATCATCCATAATTATCATTCGTAATTATCATTCATAATTATCAATACAGATGTTTGCCCAAAAAGCTTCCCAACCCTGCTGGAATTACATTAGAAAATCTTGGAATATCCAAAGCGGGAAGGGCCCCACAGGGATCAGAAATCCCCAAATCCCACCTGAGAGCCTCGCCCAGGATTTTTTTTTTTTTTTCCCATTTCTCTGGAGCTCTGAGCATTCCCTGGATCAGCTCCCCTCCCTTTTTTTCCCGATTTTCCAGGAGAATCCCAGGCAGCTCAGGAGGAGCTTCCCGAAGGAATCTTGGGCTGGGAGCAGGAACAGGGTGGGGAGAGGTTGGGATGGAATTGGGAATGACACAGGGATGGGATGGGATGGGATGGGATGGGATGGGATGGGATGGGATGGGATGGGATGGGATGGGATGGGATGGGATGGGATGGGATGGGATGGGATGGGATGGGATGGGATGGGGAATGACAAAGGGATGGGATGGGGTTGGGATGGGATGGGATGGGATGGGGAATGACAAAGGGATGGGATGGAATTGGGAATGACACAGGATTGGGATGGGGTTGGGATGGGATGGGATGGGATGGGATGGGATGGGATGGGATGGGATGGGATGGGATGGGATGGGATGGGGAGCCTGGGACGGGGTTGGCAGCAACGCAATTCCAGTTGAGCAGCGCTGGAAATCCGAGGGGAAAGCAGGAGATGCAGCCGCAATTCCCGATCCTGGAAATCAGGATATCCCAGGAAATCCCTGCGGGTGTCCTGCTGGATCAACAGCAGCCTGAACCAGCAGGATTCCATCCCTGAATTCCAGAGATTTTGCAGGAGGAAACCAAAACCAAACCCGCCCTAAATCCCTTTCCAATGCAAACCTGATGCTTCACACCCCATCCCATCCCGGGTTTTTTTTTGTTGTTGATTTTTGGGCATTCCCAGTGATCCTGGAGGAGGATCCCGCTATCGGAGCTCGCTGTAGACTTTGAGGGAGAGGATGGAAAGTTTCTCCTCGGCCGTTTTGTCCCCGTGCTCCTCCTCCGGGAATTGGATGCTGTGGGATTCCTCCCCCGGCAGCGGCGGCGGCGGCCGCGGGAAGTTGGGTCCCAAATCTGCCGTGGGAAGGAGGGAAAAAAAAAATCCCAAACAAACTCAGGCAGGAATTCCTGAGAGCCCCACCAGGCTGCCCAGCCCCGCTCCAGGTGCTGGGATCGGGGAATTGTGGAATGGGATGGGCTGGAAGGGATTTGGGGATCATCCCAGCCCAGCCCATCCATGGCAGGGATATTTCCCACTTTCCCAAATGGCTCCAAGGACAATTCCAGAGATCCAGGGGCAGCCTGGAATATTCCTCCTCTGGGAAATCCATCCCAGGGCCTCCCCACCCTGCTGGGCAGGAATTCCATCCCAAAATCCCACCAAACCCTTCCTTTTATCAGGAATGTCGGCCTGGGTGATTGGTGGTTCCAGGAACCCGCCCCAAACCCCAGAGAAAACCTGGATTTATCCCTCAAATCCCATCCCAGGGAGCTCCCAGGGATCCCTCACCTCCAGCTGGGAATTTTTTGTCCTTTTGGTGGGATCAGGGAGTTTTGGAATGGGATGGGCTGGAAGGGATTTGGGGATGATCCCATTCTAGCCCATCCATGGCAGGGACATTTCCCACTTTCCCAATTGGCTCCAAGGACAATTCCAGGGATGGGCCAACCTGTGCCAAGGCCTCCCCGCCCTGCCAAGCAGGAATTCCACCAAAAATCCCATCACACCCTTCCCTTTGTCAGGAATGCTGCCCTGGGTGATCAGTGGTTCCAGGAACCTGCCCCAAACCCCAGAGGAAACCCGGATTTATCCCTCAAATCCCATCCCAGGGAGCTCCCAGGGATCCCTGACCTCCAGCTGGGAATTTTTTCCGGCTGCGCAGGCTCCAGATGCAGAAGTGCAGCAGGAGGGTCAGCAGGATCAGCACGAACACGGCCACGGCCGCCAGCATGGCCAGGACGGTGCTGGAGCGCAGCTCCAGGGGAATCCAGGCTGCAATTAACGGGAGTTAATTAGAAATGAAGGAATTCTGGGATTTGGGGTTTGTTCCAGGGGAGGGAGATCTTCCGAGGGAGTTTAGGGATGGGTTTGGGGGATTTTCCCCGGAGTTTGGGGTACCTGGCTCCAGGGCTGACACGGGCAGGCTGCACACGGAGTTGTGGGTGCTGTTCCCCGCCCGCAGAGTGATGAACCCGCTGCTCTCACAGCTGCAGGAACAACGGGAATTGGGAGCTGGGATTTGGGAGTTGGGATTTGGGAGTTGGGAGTTGGGAATTGGGAGTTGGAATTTGGGAGTTGGAATCTGGGATTTGGGAGTTGGAATTTCGGAACTGGGAATTGGGATTTGGGAATTTGGGAACTGGGATTTGGGAATTAGGATTTGGGAACTGGGATTTGGGATGTTCCCGCTTTTCCTTCCTCCCCCCCTCCCTCCCCCCTGCTCTTCCCAAGGTTTTCCCCTCTTGGAGCAAGGCAGGAAGTTTGGGCTCCTTCCCCAAGCTGGGGTTTGTGCCCGTTTGGTTTTCCAGGGATTTCTCTGTTTGGAATTGTTTTTCCAGCATCTTAAGCTTGACTTTAAGGGTTCAGCTCTTTTTGGCTTAAGCTCTGCCTTGAGACTAAGAGGAGAAATGCCAGGTCTTGCTTCATTAAAAAATTCATCAATTAAATCTCGTGATGGTCATCTTGGATTCAATTTGATTTTTTGATGCCAGTATCTTCATTGATATTTAAATATTAAAATAAATAATATTTTAAATAATATTTAAACCATATTGTTAATACGGTTTATTATTTATGGTTTGTTAATAATTACAAACACTAATTTTAATTATTAATTGCAATTATTAATCATTGCCTACTCGGTCCAGTTGCGGCACCAGCTGTTCCTGCTGCTGGAATAGGTCCCATTCTGGCAGGGTTTGCACTCAAACCGGAAATCCTCAATTCCTGCAGGGAAAAGGATGGGAATGGCTGAGATCCCAAATTCCGGAACAGCTGGCGGCAGCGCAGCCGGGGCTGCCCTGTTCCCTGCCCCATTCCCAATCCCATTCCCTATTTCCCATTCCCTGGCTCAATCCCATCCCCGTTCTCTGTCCTATTCCCAATCCTGTTCTCTATTCCCTGCCCTATTCCCTGCCCCATTCCCCATTCCTTATTCCCAGCCACATTCCCAATCCTGTTCTCTGCCCCATTCCCTGCCCCATTACCCATTCCCTGCCCTATTCCCAATCCCATTCCCTATTCCCTGGCCCAATCCCATTCCCAATTCTTGACCCCAATCCCAAATTACCAATCCTGGCTGGCTCCCATCCCAGCTGGCACTGGGGCAGGCGGGAGCAGGACAGGCAGGGTCTGTCCCGTTCCCAGTCCCAATCCCGATCCCATTCCCAATCCCAAATTACCGATCCTGGCTGGCTCCCATCCCAGCTGGCACTGGGGCAGGCGGGAGCAGGACAGGCAGGGTCTGTCCCGTTCCCAGTCCCATTCCCAATCCCATTCCCAATCCCAAATTACCGATCCTGGCTGGCTCCCATCCCGGCTGGCACTGGGGCAGGAGGGAGCAGGACAGGCAGGGTCTGTCCCATTCCCAGTCCCATTCCCAATCCCATTCCCAATCCCAAATTACCGATCCTGGCCGGCTCCGATCCCGGCCGGCACTGGGGCAGGCGGGAGCAGGACAGGCAGGGTTTGTCGGAGCAGCTGTACCCCACGGGACATTTGCAGTCGTGGTCGTCTGCCACCCCGCAGGGCCTGGGGTTCTCTGCAGGCAGGAAAGGGTTAAAAGCTGGGATTCCCCTTCCAAAGGGATCCCCAGTTCCAAAGGGATTCCCCTTCCAAAGGGATTCCCCTTCCAAAGGGATTCCCAGTTCCAAAGGGATTCCCCTTCCAAAGGGATTCCCCTTCCAAAGGGATTCCCAGTTCCAAAGGGATTCCCCTTCCAAAGGGATTCCCAGTTCCAAAGGGATTCCCCATCCAAAGGGATTCCCCATCCAAAGGGATTCCCCTTCCAAAGGGATTCCCGTTCCAAAGGGATTCCCAGTTCCAAAGGGATTCCCCTTCCAAAGGGATTCCCATTCCAAAGGGATCCCCAGTTCCAAAGGGATTCCCCTTCCAAAGGGATCCCCAGTTCCAAAGGGATTCCCCTTCCAAAGGAATTCCCAGTTCCAAAGGGATTCCCGGTTTCCAAAGGGATTCCCATTCCAAAGGGATTCCCCTTCCAAAGGGATTCCCCTTCCAAAGGAATTCCCAGTTCCAAAGGGATTCCCAGTTCCAAAGGGATTCCCAGTTCCAAAGGGATTCCCCTTCCAAAGGAATTCCCGTTCCAAAGGAATTCCCAGTTCCAAAGGAATTCCCAGTTTCCAAAGGGATTCCCGTTGCCAGCCCAGCGGGAGTGGCTGAGGAGCAGACAACGGGGAAGGGTCTGGAGCAAAGGGATCTCAGAAATTTTCCCTCATGTTCTCAGGGAAAAAGAGAGAGCTTTCCTGGGAAAAGGGATCCCAAAATTTGTCCCTCTCAGCCCAGGGACAAATTACCCACAATACACACAATTTCCACACCATTTCCACACATTTGTATCAATTTATACAAAGTTTATGCCCAGTGTGACACATTTATGCAGGATTTACAAACGTTTGCCCACATTCACTCACAATTACACACAACTTCCACAGGATTTACAGCCTTTGCACACAGTTTGCTCACAAATTACTCACAATTTACAAAACTCAGGCACCATTTACCCCCATTTGCACGTATTTACCCACAACTTACACACAGTTTCCACACGTTTATCCCGATTTACACGAAATTACCCACAATTTCCACACATTTCCTCTGTTACACACAATTTCCATGCATTTGAACACAACTCACCCCCAGTTACACGCAATTTCCACACAGTTACACCCAATCTACACACATTTAATCGCCATTTACCCCCAGTTACACCCAATTTACACAGTTACACACATTTACCCCAGTTACACACATTTACACACAATTCCCACGTTTACACACAATTGACACATTTACACACATTCACACGGAATTTACACACATTTAAGCACAATTTACCCCTGATTTCCCCACATTTAATCACAACTTACACACAGTTACACGCAATTTCCACACATTTAAGCATATTTTACACATTTAAGCACAATTACCCCCAGTTTCCACACATTTAAGCACAATTTCCACACATTTAAGCCAAATTTCCACACATTTACCCCCAATTTACCCCAAATTAACCCACATTTAATCACAATTCCCACACATTTAAGCCAAATTTCCACACATTTACCCCCAATTTACCCCCAATTACCCCGATTTCCACACATTTAATCACAATTTCCACACAATTCCCACATTTAATCACAATTCCCACACATTTAAGCACAATTACCCCCGATTTCCACACATTTAAACACAATTTCCCTACATTTAAACACAATTAACACACATTTAACCACAATTTACACACATTAAAGCACAATTTACACACATTTAACCACAATTTACACACATTTAAGCACAATTAACACACATTTAACCACAATTTACACACATTTAACCACAATTTCCCCCAGTTTGCCCACATTTAAGCACAATTCCCACACATTTAAGCCAAATTTCCACATATTTACCCCCAATTTACCCCCAATTACCCCCAATTTCCAGACATTTAAGCACAATTTCCACACAATTGCCACACATTTAATCACAATTACCACACATTTAAGCACAATTAACACACATTTACCCCCAATTTCCCCACATTTAATCACGATTTCCCCCAGTTTCCCCCCAGCCCCACTCACCTCTGTCCCAGCTGCAGTGGGGGCAGCACTTGGTGCCCCCTCCCCAGAGCGGCCGCTGCTCCCCGGGCTGGCAGAGCCCGGCACCGCCCGGCACAGCGCCCTGTGCCACGGCCAGCGCCAGCAGCAGCCACAGCCCGGCCCCGGGCATGGCACTGCCCTGCCACCGGCTCCCTGGCATTGTCACCACCCCCCTGGCACTGCACTGGCACTGTCACCCCCCCTGGCACTGTCACCAACCCCCTGGCACTGCCACCAACCCCCTGGCACTGCACTGGCACTGTCACCACACCGGCACTGCCACCAACCCCCTGGCACTGCCACCACCCCCCGGCACTGCAGTGGCACTGTCACCCCCCCGGCACTGCCACCAACCCCCTGGCACTGCACTGTCACCACCCCCTGGCACTGCCACCAACCCCCTGGCACTGCCACCAACCCCCTGGCACTGCACTGGCACTGTCACCCCCCCAGCACTGCCACCAGCTCCCTGGCACTGCCACCAACCCCCTGGCACTGCCACCAGCTCCCTGGCACTGCCACCAACCCCCTGGCACTGTCACCAACCCCCTGGCACTGCACTGCCACTCCCTGGCACTGCCCTGCCACCCCCTGGCACTGTCACCAACCCCCTGGCACTGCCACCAACCCCCTGGCACTGCACTGTCACTCCCTGTCACTGCACTGCCACCCCCTGGCACTGCCCTGCCACCACCCCTGGCACTGTCACCCCCCTGCACTGCACTGCCACCCCCTGGCACTGCCACCACCCCCTGGCACTGTCACCACCCCCCTGGCACTGCCACCAGCTCCCTGGCACTGCCACCAACCCCCTGGCACTGCACTGCCACCACCCCCCTGGCACTGTCACCCCCCTGTCACTGCCCTGGCCCCACACTGCCACCCTCCTGGTGCTGGCACCAGCTCCTTGTCACCGCCCTGTCCTGGCACTGTCCCTGCTCTGTCCCAGCTCTGTCCCCCTCTGTCCCCGCTCTGTCCCTGCTCTGTCTCCTCTCTGTCCCCGCTCTGTCCTCCCTCTGTCCCTGCTCTGTCCCCGCTCTGTTCCCCTCTGTCCCCTCTCTGTCCCTGCTCTGTCCCCCTCTGTCCCCTCTCTGTCCCTGCTCTGTCCCCCTCTGTCCCTGCTCTGTCCCCGCTGCCCGTGAGGCGCCGGGGTTTTTGTGGCCGAGCTCTTCCTGTGTTTTGGGGGCGGGTTTGGGTTCAAAGGGCAGAGCTGGAGCGGCACAGGGGGAGGGGGAGGGGAGGTGCCGGAAAAACGGGGGCGGGGAAGGGTTTGGGAAGGGGTCCCAGAGCCATCCGCCCATGGAGCCATCCATCCATCCATCCATCCATCCATCCATCCATCCAGCCATCCATCCATCCATCCCTAAAACCCATCCCAACCTCCCTCTTTCTCTAAAACCCATCCCAACCTTTCCCTCAATCCCAACCTTTCCCCAGATCCATCCCAACCTTTCCCTCAATCCCAACCTTTCCCCAAACCCATCCCAACCTTTCCCCAAATCCATCCCAACCTTTCCCTCATCCCGACCTTTCCCCAAACCCATCCCGACCTTTCCCCAAACCCATCCCAACCTTTCCCCAAACCCATCCCAAACATTCCCTCATCCCAACCTTTCCCAAACCCATCCCAACCTTTCCCAAACCCATCCCAACCTTTCCCCAAACCCATCCCCACCTTTCCCTCATCCCAACCATTCCCAAACCCATCCCATCTCTCCCTCCTCCATCCCCGCCGCTGTTTCTCCCAGCCACAACACCAATTTTTTCATTTCTCCTATTTTTTTTGGCCGTTGGAGATTTTTTACTAATTTTGCTCTCTGGCTGTTTTTTACCCTCTGAGCCCCGGGCCCCGTCAGGTGACGGAAGTTTCCAGCCACATCTCCGGGGCCAGAACGTTCCTGGAGCTCCGGAGTCAGCGGTGACATCTCGGAAATCGTCGGATTTATCTCCCTGTCTCATCTGCTGGGGTTTTTTTTCTCGGCGGCTTCACCTGTGCCTGCTGACATTTCACCGCTCCCTCCTCGCCTGCCCGGGGCCCCAAACGCAGAGATCACTTCCCACCCCAGGAAAAGTTCATCCCACAGAGAAATTCCCCCTTCTTCGGGCTCCAGAAGCGGTGACGTGGTGAGGAAAATCCTAAAAAATCTGACTTTCCCTAGGAATTCCCTGGAGTGAAATGCATCAAAACCCCAGGATCCTTCCCAAAAACCCATCCAGCCTTGCCCTGGGAAAAATTCCCCTTTTTTGTTTCCAGAAGTGGTGACTCCACAAGGAAAATCCTAAAAAATCTGACATTCCTCAGAAATTCCCTGGAGTTAAATCCATCAGATCCCAGGATCCTTCCCAAAAACCCATCCAGCCTTGCCCTGGGAAAAATTCCCCTTTTTTGCATCCAAATGGGTGACTCCACAAGGAAAATCCTAAAAAATCCAACATTCCCAGAAACCTGGGGTGAAATCCTCACCCCAAATCCATCAAAACCCCAGGATCCTTCCCAAAAAACCCCACTGATCACATCCCTGCCTTCCCCTTTCTGGGGATCCTCACCCTGAGTGCCACACCCAGAAATTCCTTGGAAACCTCCAGGGACGGGAATTTTTCCAACACCTGATCCCTTCATCCACGAGGAAATCCCAACCCAAACCTCCCCTGGCACAGATTTTTTAGGATTTAATTGGACTCTGATCCTGCAGATCACAACCCCAATAATTCCAGGGAATTCCCCTTTTTTCTGGGGGGGTTCAACCTCCTTGGCCCCATCACCCCCATTTCCTTTTTTTCCTGGAGCCTGCTCTTCGCCGAGCCCTCCAAATGCTGGAATTTTGGAGAAAACCAAAGGAAATCTCCTCCCCAAAAAAAGGAAATCACTCCAAAAAAAGGAAATCACCCCAAAAAAAGGAAATCACCCCAAAAAAAGAAATCACCCCAAAAAAAGAAAAACACCCAAAAAAAGGAAACCACCCCCCCAAAAAAAGGAAATCATCCTCAAAAAAAGAAATCACCCCAAAAAAAGAAAAACACCCAAAAAAAGGAAATCACCCCCAAAAAAAGGAAATCACCCCCCCCCCAAAAAAAAAAGGAAATCACCCCAAAATAAAGGAAACCACCCCAAAAAAAGGAAATCACCCCCAAAAAAAGAAATCACCCCCAAAAAAGGAAATCACCCCCCAAAAAAAGAAATCACTCTCAAAAAAATAAATCACCCCCAAAAAAAGGAAATCACCCTCAAAAACAGATCACCCCAAAATAAAGGAAACCAACCCCAAAAAAAGGAAATCACCCCCCCCAAAAAAAAGGAAATCACCCCAAAATAAAGGAAACCACCCCAAAAAAAGGAAATCACCCCCAAAAAAAGGAAACCCCCCCAAAAAAGCGTCACTCTGCAGCAGGCCTGCCCCGGGGCACGTCAGCAGCAGCAGCAGCAGTGGGTTTGGTTCTTGGCCAGGTTTTGGTTTCCGGGCGCTGCTTGTGGGGCCGAGTACCCAGAACCGGGCAGGAAAGAAACCCCCGGCCCCGCCCCACAGCTCAGCTGCACAGGCCGGGTTAGGCCCGGCTCAAAGGAACGGCCAGGCCCGGCTTAGAGGGACGGCCAGGCCCGGCTTAGAGGGACGGCCAGGCCCAGCTTAGAGGGACGGCCAGGCCCGGCTTTAAGGCCAGGCCCGGCTTAAAGGGACGGCCAGGCCTGGTTTAAAGGGATGGCCAGGCCCGGCTCAAAGGAACGGCCAGGCCCGGCTTAAAGGGATGGCCAGGCCCAGTTTAAAGGGACGGCCAGGCCCGGTTTAAAGGGACGGCCAGGCCCGGCTTAAAGAAAAGGCCAGGCCCGGCTCAAAGGGACGGCCAGGCCCGGCTCAGAGGGACGGTCAGGCCCGGCTTAAAGGGACGGCCAGGCACAGCTCGGAGGGGATGATGTTGTGGGGTTTCTGTTCTCACACCTCGGGATTTCCAGCCCCACACCTCAGGATTTTCCTCCCCACGCTGTGGGATTCCCATTCTCACACCTCGGGAGTTTCGTTCCCACCCCGTGGAAAAACGGTGTTTTTCTCCCTCAGGAATGCAATCGTTTCCTCATTTTTCCGGGTGGATTTTAGGACTACAAAGCTGAAATCGTTCCTGGGAAGAACCTTTCTGTAAAATTCATCCCAACCATTCCCTCAAACCCATCCCAACCTTTCCCTCAAACCCATCCCAACCATTCCCTCATCCCAACCTCTTCCCAAACCCATCCCGACCTTTCCCAAACCCATCCCGACCTCTTCCCAAACCCATCCCAACCATTCCCTCATCCCAACCTCTTCCCAAACCCATCCCAACCTTTCCCTAAATCCCATCCCAACCTTTTCCCAAACCATCCCAACCATTCCCAAGCCCATTCCAACCTCTTCCCAAACCCATCCCAACCTTTCCCAAACCCATCCCAACCTTTCCCAAACCCATCCCGACCTCTTCCCAAACCCATCCCGACCTCTTCCCAAACCCATCCCAACCATTCCCTCATCCCAACCTTCCCCAAACCCATCCCAACCATTCCCTCATCCCAACCTTTCCCTAAACCCATCCCAACCTCTTCCCAAACCCATCCCAACCTTTCCCTCATCCCAACCTTTCCCAAACCCATCCCAACCTTTCCCCTAAACCTCCCCTTGCCCTTCCCAGGCTCTCCCAGCTCCCTGCAGGAATTTCCCCCCATTTTTCCTGCTCAGCACGCACCAGGAGCTGTTTTTTCCAGATTTTTATTCCCACCAATCCCCCCACTCTGTACACGATACAAACCTTCCTATACACTGTATAAACCCCTTCTGATATGTATGACATATACAAAAAAAAAATATCCCAAACCTTCCAAATCCGTGGATTTAAACACCTCTGGCTCCATTCCCTGCTGGATTTCTTTTTTTTTTTTTTTTTGGGGGGGGGGATATTCTTGGTGCTGTTTAAAATTCTCTTTTTTTTTGGTTTTTTTTTGCAGCTGATATTTGGAGGGGAAAAAAAAATCACTCCTGGATGATAAAAAAAAAAAAAAAATCCATTTTTTCTGGAATTTCCAGGGAAATTTTTTTTCAAATCAGCCAAAGGACACTTGAGGCTCCTCCCAGAAATTCCAGAGGTTGGGAATTTTTTTGCTCCCTAAAAAAAATTGGCTTCTCCCAATTTTGGGGGAAACCAATTCCAGAGGGAGAATTCATTTTAGGAAATGTGGATTGAGTTGTCACTTAATCCCAATTTTAGGCTCGGCTCTGCCACTTAATCCTGATTTTTAGAGCTCAACTTCCCACTGAAACCCTGATCACGGCAAAATTTGGGGATTTAAAACCCTTAAAGGAGTAAAATTAATTTTTTTAAATTAAAAAATATGGAGGAATTTTAAACCTTTAAAAGAGTAAAATTAATTTGGAAATATGAAGGGATTTTGAACATTTCAAAATTTGGGGATTTTGAACCTTTAAAGGAATAAAATTCATTTTTTCTTCATGAAATATGGGGCGATTTTACCTTTAAAGGAGTAAAATTCTTTTTTTTTTTTCCATAACCCCCCCCCCAAAATCCCAGGATTGGCTTGGTAATTCCCGTTTTTCCTCTTCCCAGGAGCATCCAAGGATTTTTCTCTTCCCTAAACCAATCCCTGCTTTCAATCTCCTCCCAAGATTTCCACCACCATTTTCCAGCTGGAAATTCCTTCCCAGAGGATTTGTAAAGATGCTGAGCGAGGATTTTGCCCATTTAAAAAAAAAAAAAAATCCACGCACAAAATTCCTTCAGAAATTCCAAAGGGAGATCCCTTGAGTTAATTAAAGGGTTAAAGCAGCCCTTAATTAACTCCTAATTAAGCCAAACCAGGCAGAATTAGTGAATTAGTCGCAGTGTTCCTTTGGATTCGGGCTCAGAAGTGCGGGAAGAGCCCAAAACCCGGAGTCAGTTTTTGATGAGGCTGGAGTTGGGATCCATCTGCTCCTCCTGGATGGGGACCCGGCAGCTCCTGTCCTCTGGAAAACAGGGAATGGCCCCGGGAATGGGCTGGGAATGGGCTGGGAATGGCCCCGGGAATGGGCTGGGAATGGGCTGGGAATGGCCCCGGGAATGGCCCCTGATTTTAAAGCTCAGTTTTGCCCCTTAATCCTGATTTTAAAGATCAGTTTTGCCCCTTAATCCTGATTTTTTTAAAGCTCAGTTTTGCCCCTTAATCCTGATTTTAAAGCTCAGTTTTGCCCCTTAATCCTGATTTTTTTAAAGCTCAGTTTTGCCCCTTAATCCTGATATTTTTAAAGCTCAGTTTTGCCCCTTAATCCTGATTTTTTTAAAGCTCAGTTTTGCCCCTTAATCCTGATATTTTTAAAGCTCAGTTTTGCCACTTAATCCTGATTTTAGACCTCAGATTTACCCCTTAATCCTGATTTTAAAGCTCAGTTTTGCCCCTTAATCCTGATTTTAGACCTCAGTTTTGCCCCTTAATCCTGATTTTAAAGCTCAGTTTTGCCCCTTAATCCTGATTTTTTTAAAGCTCAGTTTTGCCACTGAATCCTGATTTTAAAGCTCAGTTTTGCCACTTAATCATGATTTTAACCTCTGCTCCGCCACTTAATTCTGATTTTAGAGCTCAGTTTTGACACTCACTGAATTAATTTTTTTCCTGCTTTGTTTTGTTGGTTTTTTGGGGTTTTTTTATCCCATTAAAAGGGAACTCGCTGGATCAATTTTTCTTTTCCTGTTTTTTGTTTGGGTTTTTTTTTTTTTTTAATCCCATAAAAAGAAAACTCATTGGATTATTTTTTCCTGTTTTTTTTTTTTATCCCATTAAAAGGGAACTCACCGGATTAATTTTCTTTTTTTTCCTGGTGTTTTTTATCCCATAAAAAAGGAGAATTCACTGGATTAAGTTTTTTTTTTTTATCCCATAAAAAAAGAAAACTCACTGTGCTGGCTGCTCCTCCCAGAGCTGTTCCTGGTTTTTTTCCGGGCTGCCTGGAGGATCAGGAGCAGGATGGAAACTCCACTCACCATCAGCAGGATCAGGCACAGCAGGAGCAGGGAGAGAGAACCTGGAATTAGAAAGGAAAAATTCCCTAAAAAACCCCCCCAAGATTCCAGGTTGGAGCCCCCAGAGCGTTCCAGATTCCAGAAGATTCCATGCCAGGGAAATGTGGGATTCTGGAATGCTGTGAGAAATACAGGAATGGCTTTGGGAAAAGGAGGAATTCCCTCCCCAGAAAAGCAGCTCCAGGTGGAAATCCCTGCCCAGCTGGAAATGAGGAAATCCAGAATGCTGTGTGAAATCCAAAAAAGGATTCAGAAATTGGGAATTCCCTTCCCAGAAAAGCAGCTCCAGCTGGAAATACGAATTCTGGAACGCTGTGTGAAATCCAGAAAAGGATTCAGAGAAATTGGGAATTCCCTTCCCAGGAAAGCAGCTCCAGCTGGAAATGAGGAATTCTGGAATGCTGTGTGAAATCCAGAAAAGGATTTAGAAATTGGGAATTCCCTCCCCAGACAAGCAGCTCCAGCTGGAAATGTGGGATCCTGGAATGTGTGAAATCCAGAAAAGGATTCAGAAATTGGGAATTCCCTTCCCAGGAAAGCAGCTCCAGCTGGAAATGTGGGATCATGGAATGCTGTGTGAAATCCAGGAAAGGGTTCAGAGAAATTGGGAATTCCCCTTCCAGGCTTGCAGCTCCAGCTGGGTTCCCTGCCCAGCTGGAAATGTGGGATCCTGGAATGCTGTGTGAAATCCAGAAAAGGATTCAGAAATTGGGAATTCCCTTCCCAGAAAAGCAGCTTCAGCTGGAAATATGAATTCTGGAATGCTGTGTGAAATCCAGAAAAGGATTCAGAAATTGGGAATTCCCTTCCCAGAAAAGCAGCCCCAGCTGGGTTCCCTGCCCAGCTGGAAATGTGAGATCCTGGAATGCTGTGTGAAATCCAGAAAAGGATTCAGAAATTGGGAATTCCCTCCCAGGAAAGCAGCCCCAGCTGGGTTCCCTGCCCAGCCCTCCTTACCCCAGCCGGGCTCCGTGGGGCTGCCGGGATCCCGACAAACAGCAGGAATCTCCCTGGGGCTGGATGCTCTGGAGCTGTTCTCCGGGAATTCCGTGGGAAAGGGATCTCTGTTTTCTGGGAATTCCGTGGGAGAGGGCTGCAGGCCAGGGTTGCTGCACTGGGCATCCTCTGTGGCAGTTCCAGCTCGGAGCGTGCTCTTCCCAGAAATGCTGCAGCTGGAAAAGAAATCCCAGAGGGGTTTTTTTTCCAACAGCTGCTGCAATGAATTCCCCAATCCCACCCACACAATCCCAACCTTTATTTTATCCCTACAAATTTCGGGTTTGCCATCCCTACGTCCCCACAGGAGTGGGGGGAGTAATTAAAGAGATGAAAGGAGATGTTGGGAAAAATAAAGCATTCCTGGAGTTTTCCCAGAGTTGGTTCTGGCACTGGAATTTTGTGTTATCCAAAAAAAAACCAAAAAACCAAGAGTTAAAAATAAAAAGGTTGAAAATCCTAAAAATGTCTTCGGGATCCTAAAAATCCCAAAGGATGGGATTCAGGGGGCTTAAATCCACGTTTATTCCAACTTATTCCTCCAGATTTGGGCTTTTCCTGGAAGAAGGAAACCTCCAGAGCTGCTCTGAGCAGGCTGACCCCAAAAGGGGATTTTTTTCCCCCAAAAAGGGATTTTTTCGCCCCAAACCAGGATTCCTACTTGGTCCAAGGCTGGCAGTTCTCGTTCCTTCCTCTGGAGAAAGTCCCCTCAGGACATTGGGAGCACTCTGGGGAAAAAAAAAGGGATCAAAAGGCAGGATTGCAGGGACTTCCAAACCCCAGCTCTTCCCAAGGGAATTCCAAACCCCAACTCACCACTTCCCAAGGAATTCCAATCCCAACTCTTCCTTTCCCAAGGGAATTCCAATCCCAACTCTTCCCACTGGAATTCCAACCCCAAGTAACCCTTTATTTCCATAGGGAATTCCAATCCCAACTCTTCCCAAGGGAATTCCAAACCCCAACTCTTCCCAAGGGAATTCCAACCCCAAGTGCCCCTTTCCCAAGGGAATTCCAACCCCAACTCTTCCCAAGGGAATTCCAACCCCAAGTGACCCTTTCCCAAGGCAATTCCAATCCCAAATCTTCCTTTCCCAAGGGAATTCCAATCCCAACTCTTCCTTTCCCAAGGGAATTCCAACCCCAACTCTTCCCTTCCCAAGGCAATTCCAGTCCCAACTCTTCCCAAGGCAATTCCAATCCCAACTCTTCCCAAGGCAATTCCAACCCCAACTCTTCCCAAGGCAATTCCAACCCCAACTCTTCCTTTCCCAAGGGAATTCCAAACCCCAACTCTTCCTGAGGGAATTCCAACCCCAACTCTTCCCTTCCCAAGGCAATTCCAACCCCAACTCTTCCTTTCCCAAGGCAATTCCAACCCCAACTCTTCCTTTCCCAAGGGAATTCCAACCCCAACTCTTCCTTTCCCAAGGGAATTCCAAACCCCAACTCTTCCTGAGGGAATTCCAACCCCAACTCTTCCCTTCCCAAGGGAATTCCAACCCCAACTCTTCCCAAGGGAATTCCAACCCCAACTCTTCCTTTCCCAAGGCAATTCCAACCCCAACTCTTCCCAAGGAACCCCAGGCGCACTCACTGCTCCCCGGGGGCGTTCCTGCCGGCTGGAATCCCGCCTGGCACACGCACACCCTGTCCGAGGTCCTCTCACACGGCTTCACCTCCACGCTGCCCGTCCCTGGAACTCGGGAATTAACAGCAATTCGTTAATTAACAGCAACCATTAACTCCTCAGGGTTTTAGTGGTTTGTATGTGGAAGCCGCAGAACTCAATGATTTAACAATTCATAATTAAACAATTCAAGGAGATTATTTTTCCCTCCCAAAATGGGATTTTTCTCCCAAATGGGATTTTTTTTCCCCTCAAAAATGCCCCCAAAAATGGATTTTTTTTTCCCCCAAAATGGGATTTGTTCCCCAAATTGCCCCCCAAAAAGATCCCTCCAAAATACGTTTTTTTTTTCCCCCCAAAAAAAGTGATTTTCCCCTCCAGAAAGGGATTTTTTTTCCCCAAAATACCTCCAAAAAAGAGATTTCTCCCCAAAAACTGGAGGTTTTTCCCACAAAAATAATCCCAAAAAGGGATTTTTTCCCCCCCCAAAACCGTGATATTTTTTCCCCAGAATGTCCAAAAAAAGGGATATTGTTCCTCTCAAAAATGGGATTTTTTGCCCCCCAAACTGGAATTTTTTGCTCCCCAAAATTGGGATTTTTTGCCCCCAAAACTGGGATTTTTTGCCCCCCAAAAAGGGGTATTTTTCTTCTCAAAACTGGGATTTTTTGCCCCCAAAACTGGGATTTTTTGCCCCCCAAAGCCCAGCACTCACGGGTCTGGCAGACGGTGCAGCTGCTGCAGAAGCCGTGGTGGTGCTGGGAGCTGAAATATCCGTCCTGGCACGGCGAGCACACGGTGTCGGCCGAGGCCGTGCAGCGGCTGCGCATCCTCTCCCCTAAAAACACCCCAAACATCGGCATTCAGTGGGGTCCTGAGGGGAAAAATCCTCATTTTCATCTTTTGGGATCAGTGTGTCCTGGCATGGTGAGCAACTCTGCGTTCTCTCCCCTAAAAACACCACAAAAACTGGGATTCAGTGGGATCCTGAGAGGAAAAATCCTCATTTTTATCCTTTGGGATCAGTGTGTCCTGGCATGGTGAGCAACTCTGTATCCTCTCCCCTAAAAACACCCCAAAAACTGGGATTGGCTGGGATCGTGAGGGGAAAAATCCCAATTTTTATCCTTTGGGATCAGTGTGTCCTGGCACGGAGAGCAACTCTGCGTTCTCTCCCCTAAAACACCCCGAACATCGGGATTGGCTGGGATCATGAGGGGAAAAATTCTAAATTTTATCCTTTGGGATCAGTGTGTCCTGGCATGGTGAGCAACTCTGTATCCTCTCCCTTAAAAACACCCCAAACATCGGGATTCAGTGGGATCCTGAGGGGAAAAATTCTAAATTTCATCCTTTGGGATCAGTGTGTCCTGGCATGGGGAATGACTCTGCACCCTCTCCCCTAAAAACACCCCAAAAACTGGGATTGGCTGGGATCCTGAGGGGAAAAATCCTCATTTTTATCCTTTGGGATCAGTGCGCCCTGGCATGGTGAGCAACTCTGCGTTCTCTCCCCTAAAACACCCCAAAAACTGGGATTGGCTGGGATCGTGAGGGGGAAAATCCTAAATTTTATCCTTTGGGATCAGCGTGTCCTGGCATGGGGAATGACTCTGCATCCTCTCCCCTAAAAACACCCCAAACATTGGGATTGGCTGGGATCATGAGGGGAAAAATCCTCATTTTTATCCTTTGGGATCAGTGTGTCCTGGCACGGGGAATGACTCTGTATCCTCATCCCTAAAAATGCCCCAAAAATCAGGATCCAGTGGGATCATGAGGGGAAAAATCCTCATTTTTATCCTTTGGGATCAGCGTGTCGTGGCATGAGGAATGACTCCGTATCCTCTCCCCTAAAAATGCCCCAAAAGTTGGGATTGGCTGGGATCCTGAGGGGAAAAATCCTCATTTTTATCCTTTGGGATTGGCACGGGGAATGACTCTGTATCCTCATCCCTAAAAACGTCCCAAAAATTGGGATTCAGTGAGATCCTGAGGGGAAAAATCCCAAATTTCACTCTTTGGGATCAGTGTGTCCTGGCATGAGGAGCACACAGTGTCAGCTGACCCCACATCTGCTCCCCTAAAAAACACCCCAAAGGAAAAATAAAATGTATTAAAAATAACACTTATACCTAAAAGTAGATATTACACCTAAAAGTAGATCTCCACTAAAAATAGATATTACACTAAGAAAAAAAAATAGACATGACACTAAGGTTTTGAATATTCCACTAAAAATTTGGATATTCCACTAAAAAAACAAATATTACACTTCAAAATTAGTAAAATTTTAAAATTTATTTCTATTTATAAAAATATATATGTTATACTTAAAAACAGGTATTCCGGTATGAAAAAAAAAAATTAGATATTCTGCTAAAAATTAGGTATGACACTAACAAAAAGCCAGATATTTCACTAACAAATAATAGATAACGACACAAAAAATGAGGCATTACGTTAAAAACCAGATATTTCACTAATTAAAAATTAGATATTCCACTAAAAGATAGATCTTGCACTAAGCAGATATTCCGCTAAGAAAAATTTAGGAATTCCACAAAAAAAGAGATATTCCACTAAGAAAAAAATCAAAAATTCCAACAAAAATAGTTATTTCACTAAAAAACAGGTATTCCACTGAGGAAAAAAATTAGAAATTCCACTAAAAATTAGATATTTCACTAAAAAATTAGCTATACCACTAAGAAAAAAAATCAGAGATGATACTAAAAAATAAGTGTTTCACTAAAAAAACCCAGATATTCCACTAAGGAAAAAAATAGAAATTCCACTAAAAATAGGTATTCCACTAAAAAAATTAGCTATTCCACTAAGCAAAAAATTAGAAATCCCACTAAAAATTAGATATTCCACTAAGGAAAAAATAGAAATTCCACTAAAAATAGGTATTCCACTAAAAAAATTAGCTATTCCACTAAGCAAAAATTAGAAACCCCACTAAAAATTAGATCTTTCACTAAAGAAAATTTGATATTTCACTAAAAATAGGTATTCCACTAAAAAATTAGCTATTCCACTAAACAAAAATTAGAAATCCCATTAAAAATTAGATACTTCACTAAAGAAAAGTTGATATTTCACTAAAAATTCAGCTATTCCACTAAGCTCTTCCCCTCCAGCCCGGCTGCCCCAGCCCCAGCCCCCCGAGGCGGGCACTCACCCGGGGCGCAGTCGCTGCAGCATTTTTTATTGAAGAGATATTGATTCTCCCGACATTCCAAACTCAAGGAACCGGGAATGTGCACGACCAGGAGCAGGCAGAGAGCGGAAAAATTCCAGGGAATCTTTGGAAGCGCCATTCCCGCTTGTTCGTTCCCCTCAGGGCGCCGTTTCCCCCCTCAGGGCGCCGTGAGGGCTCCGGGCGGGGACATTTGAGGGAAATTCCCGTTTTCTCCACGCCCCTTCCCGCTCCCGCTTTGGGGTTTTTTTTTGTTTTTTTTCGGCAGGAAGAGGAAATGCTGAGCTTGAGAAAGGTTTAAAGAGGTAAAAGGAAGGGAAATCGCGGTGGGAAGGGCTGGAAAAGTCGGGTTTTTTAATTATTTTTTTGGACTGGATGGAGGGAGGAGCGCTGAGGGAGCGTCCTGGCTGAGGCGGGGAAAGAGCGGGAAATAAAGAATTTCATTTTTCAGGAGCTCAATTTTAGGTGTTGAAGTTCTAAGAGAGCTCCCCTGAATCGACAAAATAGTGGGAATTAAGGAATTTCATTTTCCAGCCTGTTAGAACTGGATCCAGGATCTCAATTTTAAGGTGTTTCAGCTCCCTCGGATTCCAGCTTTACCTTCACTGACTTAAGAAAATAGTGGGAATTAAGAAATTCCATGCTCGTGTTATCCCAGAATTAATTTAGGATAGTGTTGGCATGATCTCTTCAGAGATAAATTACATTTATCAGCTGGTTTTACTGGAAATTTTGTGCTTAAATTGATTTTATAGGATATTATCCATGGAATTTATTCCTCTTATTTCCCATCCCACCCACCCCACCCCCGAAAAGAAACCTTAAAAGCAGCAGAATTTCCAAAGCATGGAAAGAAATATTTAATGGAAAACTAAAATAAAATATGGATATAAAACCTTTTATCCAAGGAATTTAATAAAAACATCAAATAAAGAGCAGAAAAAGGGAAAGAGGGACAGCAATTCCTGTATTTACATTATATTAAGAATAAATTTAATCCAATAGAACATCTCAGATTTTAAGGAATTCTTTCCCAGCGAGGGCTTTTTCCCAGAGAAGATGGAAGCAAAGGAAAAATCCATTTTATTTGGGATGGAGCTGCTTTCAGAGCTCACCCCAAACCTGGAATTTCCCCCAAATCATCACTAGTAGCTCATGAACAGCATTAATTAGCATAGAGCTCATTAATTTTAGCAATGAATTTTAATTAAGCAGCCATCAAACTCCATGGGAATTCCCACTGCTCTGTCCAACAGCTTAAATTCCCCCAAAAAACTTCCAAATTATTTGATTTTTGACCAAAATCTCATTTTTTTAAAGCCATGATCTCCCATTCCCAGTGCAGATGTCAACAAAAAAATGTCGTTTTATATTAATTAAAATTTGTTATTTTAATTAATTTTATTTTCATTTTAATTAATTTAATTACAAAGAGCTTTTTTCCATAACATTTCAAATAAATCCTTCCCTGCAGCCCCCTGAAAAGAGGTGAAAAATTCCATGAAATTCCCAATAAACTCTTCAGGAAGTTGAGGAAAACACTGGGACTGAGTGTGGGTATTCCCAGGAGGTCAAACATTCCTTGGAATCACCAAAAATTCCCCAAAATCCAACTTTTCTTTGGGATTCCCTGGATCAGCAGCTGAGGGAAACAAAGGAATATTTCAGGATCCTCCCAAATGGAATTGGGCGTGGATATTCCCAGGAGGTCAATCATTCCTTGAACCACCAAAATTCCCCAAATCCAACTTTTCTTTGGGATTCCCTGGATCAAGCTGAAGGAAACAAGGGAATATTTCAGGATCCTCCCAAATGGAATTGGGTGGATATTCCCAGGAGGTCAATCATTCCTCAGAACCACCAAAAATTCCCCAAAATCCAACTTTTCTTTGGGATTCCCTGGATCAGCAGCTGGAAAAAGCAAACAAGGGAATATTTCAGGAATCTTCCAAATGGAATTGGGTTTGGAGGATAAACCTTCCTTGGAATCACTGCTCCCATCCCAAAAATCAAACTTTTCTTTGGGATTCCCTGGATCAAGCTGAAGGAAACAAGGGAATATTTAAGGAGCCTCCCAAATGGAACTGGGTAGATATTCCCAGGTCAATCATTCCTCAGAACCACCAAAATTCCCAAAATCCAACCTTTATTTGGGATTCCCTGGATCAGCAGCTGAGGGAAACAAATATTTAAGGAGCCTCCCAAATGGAATTGGGTGTGGATATTCCCAGGAGGTCAATCATTCCTTGAACCACCAAAAATTCCCCAAATCCAACTTTTCTTTGGGATTCCCTGGATCAGCAGCTGAGGGGAAACAAAGGGAATATTTCAGGATCCTCCCCAACCAGACCAGCCCCAATTCCACTTGGATTCAACCCCACCAACCAGGAAGGAAAACAACCAAAATCCAAAAATTCCCAACGAGATTTCTCCTGCCTGGAAAAACCACTCCAAGAAGCTGCAGATCCCATGGACGGACGGAAAACTCGGGAATCCCGGACGATCCCCCAGCGAGGAGCAGCGAAGAATTCCCCCAGCTTGGCTGAGTCCTTTTGTGGTTTTGTTTTTTTTTTGGGAAAAACAAAGTTCTTGGGAAAAAAAAAAAAAAGGAGAGGAAGCTCAGAATTCCTCGTGGACGTTGCGGGCGTAATCCATGAGTTTGCTGCCGGTGAAGTACTCGCTGTATTTGAGGATCTCCTCCAGCTCCAGGTGGTGGTTCTGGTTCTCGTCGGCCACGGCGATCATCTGCCGCGCCTCGTTCAGCGCGTTGTGCTCGTTCATGGGATCCATGTATTCCTGGAAAAAAATAAAATAATCCATGGAAAAAACATCCTGAGTTGCTTGCCTGGAATTCCCCACCTCGGATCCCGGCCCTCAGCGGATGGGAAGTGGGGATAACTTCTTTAGGAAGGGTTTTAACAGCGTCTTTTCCTCAATTTTTCATCTGTTCCCACAGAAATCCCGGATTTTTTCAGCTCATTCCAAGTAATGTTTGTGGAATTTAGGCTGCAAATTCAACTCAGGGAAAAATTCCAGTTAAAAATTAATTTGGAAGACCTAAATTCTCATTTTTCCCATTTCCCTGGCTAGAAATCCTGATTCTCCTCAGCTCATTCCAAGGAATATTTGTGGAGTTTGGGCTGCAAATTCAACTCAGGGAAACTTTCCAGTTAAAAATTAATTTGCAGGACCTAAATTCGCTCATTTTTCCATTTCCCTGGCTGTTATGACAGAAATCCTGATTTTTCTCAGCTCATTCCAAGGAATATTTGTGGAATTTGGGCTGCAAATTCAACTCAGGAAAAGATTCCAGTTAAAAATTAATTTGCAGGACCTAAATTCTCTCATTTTTCTCATTTCCTTGGGTGTTGTAACAAAAATCCTGATTTTTCTCAGCTCACGCCAAGGAATATTTGTGGAATTTAGGCTGCAAATTCAACTCAGGAAAATATTCTGGGCTAAAATTAACAAATTATTCATTTGCAGTTCCTGAATTCTGTCTTTTTTCCTGCTTTCTCAGCTGTTCAAATGAAATTCAAATGAACTTCAAATGAAATCGAAATGTTCCATTTTTAAATTAAGCACTTATAAAAAATTGAGCTATAATTCAAATATTTTGGGGGTTTAATGTATTTAATTTAAAATGTAATTAACACGAAATTAAAATGAAATCAAAAATTAAATATTTCTTAAAAATTGAGGTGTAATTCAAACCTCTGGTGGTTTCAGGGCTCTGTTTGGAATGAAATTGAAATGCAATTGAAATGCAATTGAAATGCAATTGAAATGCAATTGAAATGCAATTGAAATGGAAATTGAAATGGAAATTGAAATGGAAATTGAAATGGAAATGAAATGAAATTGATATGGAAAAAATCAGGAAAAAAAATGGGGAAAAAATGGGGAAAAAAAAGGGGAAAAAATGGGGAAAATTCAAATAAAATTCAAATAAAATTCAAATAAAATTCAAATAAAATTCAAAATACTCCTTTTTTTTTTTTTACTGAAATACTTCTAAAAAGCTGAGCTGTAGCTCCATTTTGGAGGTTTTTCAAGTCGTATTTTGACTTGTTTGGCTTTATAAGGATGAGGAATTCACCTCCAGCTCCTCCATGGTGACGATCCCGTCGTGGTTGGCGTCGATGACCTCCTGGAACTCCTTTCTCCTGTCCCTCACCCAGTCATCGTCGATGTCCTGAGCCTGCTGGTTCTCCACCGTGCCCACGGGCAGGGAGATGAATTCTGACAGGGTCAGCTTCTTATCCCCGTCCTGATCTGGGAAAAAACACACCCAAGTCAAATGGATTCACTGAATTCCTGGGGAAATGGGCATTCCATCCTGATCTGCACAAAAAAATTCAAATAGAGCTGTTGAATTCCCACCAAAAAATCCAGATAGGTTTGCTTCATTCCCACCAAAAAAATCCAAAGAGATTTGATTCATTCCCACTAAAAAGTCCAAAGAGATTTGCTTCATTCCCACCAAAAAGTCCAATGAGATTTGCTTCATTCCCACAAAAAATCCAAACAGGTTTGCTTCATTCTCACCAAAAAATCCAAAGAGGTTTGCTTTGTTCCCACCAAAAAAAAAAAGCAGAAAAAAAAATTTAACAATTAAAGAATTCCCAATTTAAAATCCAGAAACTGAATTTTGTGATGCATTAAAAAAACCCACAAAATTCCAAAAATTACGCTAAAAGCTCGCTATTTTTCCTTACAGACTATTTCACGAAAACCCCTCCTGAAATCCATATAAAAATGGGAATCCATGGAAGGAATTCCCAGGGAATCTTGGCTTACCCAGGTCCCAGATGAGCTCCTGCACCATGAAGTGCAGCACCCACACTACAACCAGGAATCCAAGGACACAATTCCCAGAGAATCTTGGCTTACCCAGGACCTAGATGATCTCCTGCACCATGAAGTGCAGCACTCACGTTACAAACGAATCCATGGATACAACAACCAGGAATCCATGGAAGGAATTCCCAGGGAATCTTGGCTTACCCAGGTCCCTGATGATCTCCTGCACCATGAAGTGCAGCACCCACATCACAAACATGGGAATCCAAGGACACAATTCCCAGGGAATCCCATCTTACTCAGGTCCTGGATGATCTCCTGCACCATGAAGTGCAGCACCCACACAAACATGGGAATCCATGGAAGGAATTCCCAGGGAATCTTGGCTTACCCAGGTCCCAGATGATCTCCTGCACCATAAAGTGCAGCACCCACGTTACAAACGAATCCATGGATACAACAACCAGGAATCCATGGAAGGAATTCCCAGGGAATCTTGGCTTATCCCTGATGATCTCCTGCACCATGAAGTGCAGCACCCACACTACAACCAGGAATCCAAGGACACAAATCCCAGAGAATCTTGGCTTACCCAGGTTCCTGATGATCTCCTGCACCATGAAGTGCAGCACCCACACTACAACCAGGAATCCAAGGACACAATTCCCAGGGAATCCCACCTTACCCAGGTCCCTGATGAGCTCCTGCACCATGAGATGCAGCACCCACGTTACAAACGAATCCATGGATACAACAACCAGGAATCCATGGAAGGAATTCCCATGGAATCCCACCTAGGTGCCTGATGATCTCCTGCACCATGAAGTGCAGCACCCACATCACAAACATGGGAATCCAAGGACACAATTCCCAGGGAATCCCATCTTACCCAGGTCCCGGATGATCTCCTGCACCATGAGATGCAGCACCCACACAAACATGGGAATCCATGGAAGGAATTCCCAAGGAACATGGGCTTACCCAGGTCCCAGATGATCTCCTGCACCATAAAGTGCAGCACCCACGTTACAAACGAATCCATGGATACAACAACCAGGAATCCATGGAAGGAATTCCCAGGGAATCTTGGCTTATCCCTGATGATCTCCTGCACCATGAAGTGCAGCACCCACACTACAACCAGGAATCCAAGGACACAATTCCCAGGGAATCCCATCTTACCCAGGTCCCAGATGATCTCCTGCACCATGAAGTGCAGCACCCACGTTACAAACGAATCCAAGGATACAACAACCAGGAATCCATGGAAGGAATTCCCAGGGAATCCCATCTTACCCAGGTCCCTGATGATCTCCTGCACCATGAGATGCAGCACCCACACAAACATGGGAATCCATGGAAGGAATTCCCAAGGAACATTGGCTTACCCAGGTCCCAGATGATCTCCTGCACCATGAAGTGCAGCACCCACACAAAAACCAGGAATCCATGGATACAACAACCAGGAATCCATGGAAGGAATTCCCAGGGAATCCCATCTTACCCAGGTCCCGGATGATCTCCTGCACCATGAAGTGCAGCACCCACACAAAAACCAGGAATCCAAGGACACAATTCCCAAGGAACATTGGCTTACCCAGGTCCTGGATGATCTCCTGCACCATGAAGTGCAGCACCCACATCACAAACATGGGAATCCAAGGACACAATTCCCAGGGAATGCCATCTTACCCAGGTCCCAGATGATCTCCTGCACCATGAAGTGCAGCACCCACACTACAAACAGGAATCCATGGATACAATTCCCAGTAAATCCCATCTTACCCAGGTCGCGGATGATCTCCTGCACCATGAAGTGCAGCATGCCGCGGCTGTGCTCGGGGTGCAGGAAGGACAGGAACTCCTGCTCGCTCAGCAGCAGGTCCGGGGGGGGATTGTCCGCCTGGTACCAGCGATCCTTCAGGTTGTCCAGCACTTCCTGCGCTGCAACGGCACCGGCGCGGCACGGGCTGTGGGACTGCAGCTGGCACAGTCCCTTCTCAAGGTTTGTCCCAATCCCTTTTGGAAAGTGTGTCCCAATCCCTATTTTAAGCTTTCTCCCAATCCCATTATTAAGGTTTCTCCCAATCCCTTTTTCAAGGTTTGTCCCAATCCACTTTTTTAGGGTTTGTCCCAATCCCTTTTTTAAGGTTTGCCCCAATCCACTTTTTTAGGGTCTGTCCCAATCCACTTTTTTAGGGTTTGCCCCCATCCACTTTTGTAAGGTTTGCCCCAATCCACTTTTTTAGGGTTTGCCCCCATCCACTTTTGTAAGGTTTGCCCCAATCCCTTTTTCAAGGTTTGTCCCAATCCACTTTTTTAGGGTCTGTCCCAATCCACTTTTTTAGGGTCTGTCCCAATCCACTTTTGTAGGGTTTGCCCCCATCCACTTTTGTAAGGTTTGCCCCCATCCACTTTTGTAAGGTTTGCCCCAATCCCATTTTTAAGGTTTCTCCCAATCCCTTTTCTAAGGCTTGTCCCAATCCACTTTTTAGGATTTGTCCTAATCCCATTTGCAAGGTTTCCCCCAATCCCATTTTCAAGGTTTGCCCCAATCCCATTTTCAAGGTTTGCCCCAATCCCATTTTCAAGGTTCGCCCCAATCCCATTTTCCAGGTTTCTCCCAATCCCATTTTCAAGGTTTCTCCCAAACCCATTTTCCAGGTTTGCCCCAATCCCATTTTCAAGGTTTGCCCCAAACCCTTTTTTAAGGTTTGCCCCAATCCCATTTTCCAGGTTTGCCCCAATCCCATTTTCAAGGTTTGCCCCAATCCCATTTTCCAGGTTTCTCCCAATCCCATTTTCAAGGTTTGCCCCAATCCCATTTTCAAGGTTTCGGTTGTTGCAACCAATTTTTAGGAATTTCAGTTGACACAACCCCGTTGGTTGGATTTCAGTTGTCCCAATCCATTTTTAAGACTTTGTCCCAATCTATTTTGATGATTTCAGCTGTCCCATTCCATCTTTAAGTTGTCCCAATCCATTTCTAAGTTGTCACCAACAATTTTTAGGTATTTCAGTTGTCCCAATCCATTTTAAAGACTTCAATTATTACAAATCCATTTTGAGGATTTAAATTGTCCCAATCACTCTTTAGGGCCCCAGTTGTCCCAATCCATTTTTCAGACTTCGTCACAATCAATTTTTAGGATTTAATTTGTCACAATCCCTTTACTTCAAGCTCTCAGTTGTTTCATCAGTGATTTTTTTAAACCCTGCAGATATTATTTAGTACAATATTCGATATTTTTGCTGCAAGACAAGTTGAATGAGGGGTGCAGGAACAGAAAAATCAGCTCCAAAATCCCACAAAATTCATTCATTCATTCCATCCCACAATCCAATTATCAACATCCACCAATTAATTAAAATCAAATTTTGGCTTGGAATCCAAATTCCTACAGAAATTTGCCTTAAACTCCAAACCCCCAGGTGCTTTTTAGTTCAAAAAAAACCCCAAAAAACAACCAAAAATCACTTTTACAGTGCTTGGAGGAGGAGAAAAAAAAAAACAACTCAGAAGGCGGGGGAAGAATAATTTGATTTTCCTTAACGAAGATGAAATAATTTGATTTTCCTAACGAAGATTTGGGGTGCTCAGGTGCAGAACTGAGGCCCTGACTCAGCAGCTCTGAGGTTCCTGCCATCATCCCCCCAGGTGATTTCCCTGCATTCTCAGCTCCTTTTATTTTTATTTTTTTGTTCTTTTTAATTTGCATTTCGGTCATTTTTGAATCACTGGAAAATGTCACCCCAGCGATTCAGAGATGACTCATTCCTGCAGGGAAAGGGAAAGCTTCAGGGGGGGATTTCACAGGAAATTTTAGTGGGTTTTGAAACGGGGGGGAAAAAAAGGGATTTTTTTGGCATTTTCATGGTAGGTGTGGGTTGGGATGAATGGAGGATTTGTGTCTTCTGCCTGTAATTTTTTGGGGAATTTTAGAGAAGATTTCAATTTTTTTTTTGAAGGAGATTCTCCTTAAAAATTGCAATTTTCACAGCAGATTCTGTGAAATCTGCTGTCAGGATGAACGAAGGATTTCTGTCTTCTGATTTCAATTTTTAACAGTAAATTTAAATATTTCTTGAAGGAGGTTTCCCTTAAAAATTGCAATTTTCATGGCAGATTCTGTGAAATCTGTCAGGATGTATGAAGGATTTCTGTCTTCTGATTTCAATTTTTAACAGTAAATTTAAATATTTCTTGAAGGAGGTTTCCCTTAAAAAATGTAATTTTCGTGGCAGATTCTGGTCAGGAACAATGTGGGATTTGTGTCTTCTGATTTTAGTTTTTGGGGTGATTTTAAGAGTAAATTTAAATTTTTTTCTTTAAGAGTAAATTTAAATTTTTCTTTAAGAGTAAATTTAAATGTTTAAATTCCTGCTGGGAAAAGGAAAGATTCAGGTGGGGTATTTTACAAGAAATTTTAATTTTTTTTAAGGTGAAAAAAAAAGGAGATTCCTCTCAAAAATTATCATTTTTCACAGCAAATTTTAGATGGGGGAAAAAAAAAAAAAAGCAGAATTTTTGTTTTCTTATTTAACTCCTCCTCAAGCAAAACAACCCAAACATTTCCCTCCCATTTTCGTTTTCACACCCAGCTTTTAGAAACACAAATCCTGCACTTACTCTCTTCATCTATTTTCAGCTCCTCGTTGTTTTTGATTTTCTCTGCAATTTCCTTCTCATTGAAGCCTTTGCTGGCCAAGAATTTGATTTTATATTCGTCCCAAGACACGTGACCTGCAATGGAGAACATTTCAGCCTCAAACGAGGAAATTTGGGATTTAATTCTTTAAAAAAGAAGCAAAATTGGAAGAAGCAAAACTGAATTTTAAGAGTGACAACACAAAAAGCTGTCACCTGATTCATTTTTGGGCTGTTTTAACCATCAAAGTTGTGTGAAAAATCCAATTTATTTCATTTTTTCTCCCATTTCTTCACGACACAAAGAGCTGCCTGCAGCACGTCCTTTCCCCGCAAAAAAAATCCAAATTTAACATTCCCAAGCTGAATTTTATTTATTTATTTAATAAAATAAATTTTATTTTATTAAACTTGTGAGAAGGAAGCTCTGGAGCCCAGAATTGACTTCAAAAATGATTTTTTTTGAGGGGAAAAAAAAGTGGATTTTACCATCCCCATCAGGGTCCACAGCTCGGAAATGCATTTTGTTCTCCTCCACGGCCTCCTGGAAGTGCTCATCTGTTTTTTCCATGATCCAACGTTGCATTTCCTTGGCGCTGATTTTTTTGTCGTTGTTGATATCCACCCTAGGGAGGAAAAAAAAGAAAATAATAATTAGGATTGAAATTTAGAAACTAAAAAACGGGTTCTTTTTTAGTGAAGAAATCGTTTTAGTTGGTAAGAATTACCAGAAAAAAAAAAGAATGTTTTTGACTCTGGGTGGGAGTCAAGTGGCAGCTCAGCTTTTGTTTCAGAATTAAATGTAAGTAATTGGATTAATTTAATTAGATTTGGCAATATTTTGGTTATTACTCAGTGAAAAGCTTCTTTTTTTTGGAATTAAATCATGGTTTTGAAGGGATTTTTCTCACAAATCATCCCTGATGGGATTTTGGGTCACTCCAAATTCAGAATTGGCACTGCTTGGAAAAATTTCTTCCAGACCTTGAATTCCCTCTCAACTTCTCTTTCCAAGCCCTTTTTTTTTTATTTATTTAATTTAAATTTTAATTTTTAACACATTTAAAAATGGCACATCCCTCTGTTCCCCATGAGTTTTCTGCCTGGCTCTTGCTTTCCCCAGGAATTTCTTGAATTCAGAGCTGCAGAATTCAAAATTTTCCTGATTAAAATTATCAGGAAAATCCAATCTAACCAATACTTATTTCATCAGGAAACGAATTTAAAAATTACAGCTGAAAAAAAGCAAAAATAAATCAAATTTTCTGCCGCTTTGAGGGGGGGGGGTGGAATTGAGCACAACATCAAATAAAAATTCAAAATATCATTAAAAATCACATTTCATTTCGTTACCACTTCAAATTCTATCTACAGCATCCCCAAACCCACCCTTTGTAATTCAAAATATCACTTAAAAAATCCTCTTTCATTTCATTACCATTTCAATTTCTATTTAAAGCATCTCCAACCCACATTTTGTACAACTAAAAAAACCAAAACAAAAAAAAAAAGAGAATTAAAAGTCCCACTTTGCCCCGGCCTTTGTTATCTCTTGGCATCACTGAGTTGTTATGATTGAAACTCGAATTATTCAAGATGTGATTTGCCTCGAAATGTCAACTCAACATGAAAAAAGAGAAAAACAACCCTCAAAAAATGCAGATTTGGGGAGTTTAAATGTCACAATTTATACCTGGGAGATGCTCCTGGGGCACTCAGGGGGTGGAAGGAGCCAAATTTGGGATCAAAAATCAGATTAAAAAAAAGCGTTTTCCCCTCAATCTTTCAAATTTGGGGTTTTTCCTGTCAAAATTCCCCCTTCCAATCATTTCCCACTTAAACCACATCATAATTAGGACAAAAAAAAAAAAAGGAAGAAAATCCCATTTATTGCTGATTTAAAGCACTAAAGCACAAAGTGGGAGCTTGGAGTAAGAAAAGTGTGGATTTTGTAGGAAAATTGAATTTTTCTGATGGACAATAAACCAATTTCAGCCCAGTTTCTCTATCAAACACCACAAAAAAATCAGATTTTTTGGGGGGCTTCCTTCCCCTTCTTAATCAACGCAGGGTTCCTAAATCACAACAGTCCCACCCCCAAAAATTCCAATTTTTGATGGAAATCATTTCAGTTTCAGTGGACCAGTTCCAGTCCAGATCCAACCCAAAAACCCCCAAATCGGCTCCAAAATTGGCCCCAAAATTGGCCCCAAAAATGGCCCAAAAAATGGCCCCAAAAATGGTGCCCAAACCACCAAAATGGTGCCAAAACTGCCGGGATGTCCCCAGGCCTGGCCAAAGTCACACAGAGGGGACAATCCCAGTAAAACCAGTCAAACCCACCAGGAACCACCAGTTCCAGTCCAAATTAAACCCAAAAACCCCGAAATGGCCCCCAAAATCTCCAAAATGGCCCCAAAATTGTCCAAAATGGCTCCCAAAGTGCCCAAAATGGCGCCAAAACTGCCGGAATGTCCCCAGGTCTGGCCAAAGTCACACTGAGGGGACAATCCCAGTAAAACCAGTCAAACCCACCAGGAACCACCAGTTCCAGTCCAGATCAAACCCAAAAACCCTGAAATCCCCAAAATGGACCCAAAAATGGCCCCAAAATGGCCCCAAAAATGGCTCCCAAAGTGCCCAAAATGGCGCCCAACCTGCCGGGATGTCCCCAGGCCTGGCCAAAGTCACACTGAGGGGACAATCCCAGTAAAACCAGTCAAACCCACCAGGAACCACCAGTTCCAGTCCAGATCAAACCCAAAAACCCTGAAATCCCCAAAATGGACCCAAAAATGGCCCCAAAATGGCCCCAAAAATGGCTCCCAAAGTGCCCAAAATGGCGCCCAACCTGCCGGGATGTCCCCAGGCCTGGCCAAAGTCACACTGAGGGGACAATCCCAGTAAAACCAGTCAAACCCACCAGGAACCACCAGTTCCAGTCCAAATCAAACCCAAAAACCCCGAAACGGCCCCCAAAATCTCCAAAATTGGCCCCAAAATTGTCCAAAATGGCTCCCAAAGTGCCCAAAATGGCGCCCAAACTGCCAGGATGTCCCCAGACCTGGCCAAGGTCACACTGAGGGGACAATCCCAGTAAAACCAGTCAAACCCACCAGGAAACACCAGTTCCAGCCCAGATCCAACCCAAAAACCCTGAAATCCCCAAAATGGCCCCAAAATGGCCCCAAAATGGCTCCCAAAGTGCCCAAAATGGCACCAAAACTGGCGGTTTTCACCCAAATCCAGATTTCAGCAAAACAGGAATTATTTCAGTCTCAGTTTTCCTGTGAAAATCATGCCTTGGGGCAGCTTTTCCAATTTTATTTTCAGGAGTTCAGCTCAATAATAATTTGTGTTTGCAATTTGATTTCTTTGTGATTTTTATGGAGTTTTTTGTTGATTAAAAACACATTCCGTGTTTGTATTCCAAGGAAATAATTCCAGAGCATCTGGAAGTCTGGGATTTACTGGATTTTCCTGGGATTTCTCTTTAGAAATCAATCAAATCCCCCCAAAAACCCTTCGCTATATTTTTAATCTGATCCTCTGAGGGAATTTGAAATAAATCCTGGAATGAAACTGATGCCAAATCCAATTAATTTCAGCTTCCTAAGGAGCCTCTTTTATAACAAACAGAAGGGAAAAAAAATCAGAATTCGGGAATGGGTATTTCCTGGCCAGGAGTTGGATATTTTCAATTAACATCCAGGAAAAAAGGAATGTTAATTATTTAATATTTTACCAGCAAAGTGAGGGGCTTGAATAACCAAAAATAATTAAGAATTTACTTTAAATTTACTTGAAATTTTATTTATTAAAAATCCTGGCTGCTTGCTGGAATTCCTTTGCTGAGGAGAACTCCAAACCCCACCCAATTTCCAATGTTATAATTGATATTTTAAATTAATTTATTTTATTCATAATTTCTTTATTCTTTATTATTAATTGAGCAATTATTTTAATGAATTACTTTAAGGAAAAGTTTGCAGCAAACAAAGCTTTGAAAGCCCCCTCAGTTCATCCCCCTTGTGGTATTAATTGGAGCTGTTTTAATTAAAAAATGCAAATAAAACCAACTCTGCCACCTGGTGTCTGAAAGTGCTGAAACAAAGCCAAAAAAAAGGGGGTTTATTAAAAAAGAAAATGCTTAAATGTCTCCAAATAAAGCTTCCAAATTTTGAAATATTAAAGTCCCCAAATTTTGAAAACATGAATTAATATTCCCACATTTTGAAACCTCACAATCCCCACACTTTGAAACATCAAAATTCCCAAATTTGGGAAAATATGAATTAAAATCCCCACACTTTGAAACATCACAATCCCCACACTTTGAAACATTAAAATTCCAAATTTTGAAATATTAAAGCCCCCAAATTTTGTATTAAAATCCCAAAATTTGGAAAAATATGAATTAAAATCCCCACACTTTGAAACGTCCCAATCCCAAATTTTGAAACGTCCCAATCCCAAATTTTGAAACGTCCCCATCCCAAACTTTGAAACGTCCCAATCCCAAACTCTGAAACGTCCCAATCCCAAATTCTGAAGTGTCCCCATCCCAAATTCTGAAGTGTCCCCATCCCAAATTTTGAAACGTCCCAATCCCAAATTTTGAAACGTCCCAATCCCAAATTCTGAAGTGTCCCAATCCCCACACTTTGAAACATCCCAACCTCAGGGTTCTCCCCAATTTTCCCGCCACTCACTTGGAGAAAATCACCATCAGCTTCCTCCTGTTCCTCCTGGGCTCGGAGTCCTCCTCGAACTCCTCGCGGTGCTTGCCCAGGAACACCTCCTGGTGGAACTCCTTGTTCAGGTGTCCATCCAGCTCCAGTTTGACGCCGTTCAGGTGATCCGGGGGCAGGATCTCGTTCTCCTCCCGGCCCTCGGCCGCCTTCTCCTTCAGCGCCGAGTTATTGGCGGGTCGGGCGTAAACGTCCATCAGCAGGAAGATGAACAGGAGGGATAAGTAAAGAGAGCCCAAACTGCAGAGGAAAGCTTGTCTTGACATCATTGTTTTTTTTTTATTTATTTATTTCGATTTTTTCCTTTTTTTTTTATGTTATTTATGCTGAAATCGCCGGGTGAAAGGATCTGAAAGGGAAGAAAAAAAAAAGAGGAAAAAACCAAATTAAATGCTGAGGTCATTAGTGAACATCTAGACATTTTAAAACATCTCAACTTTTAAAAAATAACCTATGAACGAGATCAATATTTTATTTAGAAATGCATAAAATGTGTTGATAAATATACATGTTTATTATGTGTATAATAAACATATGTTATACACATAATTTATGTTAGGTAAATAGAAATACATAAGGCAAGAGGTCATTAGTGAACACCTAAACATTTTAAAAATAACCTGTAAACGAGATCAATATTTTATTTAGAAATGCATAAAATGTGTTGTATAATTATACATGTTTATTATGTGTATATACATAAATTCTGAGGCAAGAGGTCATTAGTGAACACCTAAACATTTTAAAAATAACCTGTAAACAAGATCAATATTTTATTTAGAAATGCATAAAATGTGTTGATAAATATATATGTTTATTATGTGTATATATATATATATATATAAATTTTGAGGCAAGAGGTCATTAGTGAACACCTAAACATTTTAAAAATAACCTATGAACAAGATCAATATTTTATTTAGAAATGCATAAAATGTGTTGATAAATATATGTTTATTATGTGTATAATAAACATATATTATACACATAATTTATGTTATGTAAATAGAAATACATAATATTTACATATTCTGAGGCAAGAGGTCATTAGTGAACACCTAAACATTTTAAAAATAACCTGTAAACAAGATCAATATTTTATTTAGAAATTCATAAAATGTGTTGATAAATATACATGTTTATTATGTGTATATACATAAATTCTGAAGCAAGAGGTCATTAATGAAAACCTAAATATTAAAATAATCTTTATGCACGAGATCAATGATTTATTTATATGCATATAAACATATACGCATGTTTATGCATGTATTATATATATTATATATTGCTTTATTATATTATTATATATTATCATATGAGGTCATTAATGAAGATCTAAAAATTAAAATAACCTATACACAATAGAAAGTATTTATACACATATAAACATATGTATGTATGCACATACATTTATATGTATATATTTGTATGCATATAAAACATATATAAAGGATGTATATACAAGTATAAAAACCTTACACACAAGAATAAATTCAGAGGAACCGACACAGAAATAGAGTTTTTGATGTCAGATATTAAAAAAAAGCCTGTTAAATAATAAATATATGGAATTAACGCATTAGTTTTCAGTCTGCAGAGGACTTGGCAAGGGAACATCCCTGAAAATGCAGAAAAAGCCACAGGAGTATCCCAACAAAAAATGCTCTTTGGAAAAAATATTAAAGGGTTTTTTTGAGAGGGATGATTTGAGAGAAATACGGTCAGACGCAAGAGAGAGCGGAGCTGGAAACACCCAGGAAACAGCGCCGGGGAGGAGCTGTCAGCGAGCCATAAAATCAGAATATCCTGCCCTGGAAGTGCCCCACAGGGACCATCCCGCCCAGTTCCAGGGGGAAAAAAATCCCAAATCCAACCGAAAGAACCCAAACCCCTCAGAGCCCTCAGCCCCCCGCCATCCCCGCGGGGCTGCGGGAGGAGCCGCCCGCACTCACCGAGAGCCGGCAGAGAAGGAGCGGACGCTGCCCCGAGCTCCGTGACGGCCGCGGGGAGGCTCAGCCCGGGCCCGGCCGTCCCTGACGGCCCCTGACGGAGCCCGGCGCTGCCAGGGCGGAGGGAAGCGGGGAGGAGACGGAAGTTTTGTCACTGCACCGCGCGGCGGGAGGGCGCCGCCGCCATCTTCTATGGGGCAGTGGCCATGTTGGGTGAGGGCGGTCCGCCATATTGAGTGAGGAGGGCCGCCATATTGAGTGAGGAAGGCCGCCATGTTGGGTGAGGGAGGTCCGCCATATTGAGTGAGGAGGGCCGCCATATTGAGTGAGGAAGGCCGCCATGTTGGGTGAGGGCAGTCCGCCATATTGAGTGGGACGGCCGCCATATTGGTTGAGGGCGGTCCGCCATATTGAGTGGGGCAGCCGCCATATTGGGTGAGGGCAGCCGCCATTTCCGGCAGGGAGGGGGCAAAGGGGCGTTTTCCTCGCGTTTCTATCGTTATGTGGGTTGTTAACGCGGGGAGAGCTTCCTGCTTCTTGGCTGTGTGTGCGTAGCTGTTTTCATTGAATCATGGAACGGTTTGGGTTGGAAGGGAGCTTAAATAGCATCTAATGCCAACCCCTGCCATGGACAGAGAAGCTGCCCCATCCCTGGAAGTGTCCAAGGCCAGGGTGGACATTGAGGCTTGGAGCAACCTTGGATACTGGAAGGTGTCCCTGCCCATGGCCGGGGGTGGCACTGAATGGGCTTTGAGGTCCATCCCAACCTTTTACCGTTCCATGATTCCATGAACGAGGCACGGCTACGGCACAGCGCCCAAACCCAACATGACTCCTCCTCGGCCTCAGCTGCCCTACTCCAAGAGGGCGACTGCCGCGTCAGGCGCTGCGGGCTCCGCCTCTCCTCCCGCCCCTTCCCCCGGTGCGGGAACCGCCGGAGCCGCGGCAGGAGCCGGGACGGAACCCCGAGGAGAAATCGGAAAGCGCGGGAGAGCCATGAGACCACCCCAGCGCGGCAGCCAGGCGCGGTGAGCGCTCCCGCAGGAAGCTTGTCCCCTCCCGGCGGCCGTCCCGCCGTTCCCGCCTAAACGCGGTGGGCGCGGCCGTGAGGGGCCCCGCGGCCATGAAGGCGCTGCGGCGGCTGAGCCGGCACCGCACCGCGCTGGGGCTGGGCGGGCTCTCGCTCTGCGCCGCCGTCCTGCTCTACCTCGCCAAGTGCACCTCCGAGGGGCTGCGCCCGCTGCCCGCGCCCCCCGCGCTCCCGCACAGCCAGCCCGGCCGGGGGGCCCGCGCCGCGCCCCCGCCCGCCCCTGAGGGCAGCGCCTTCGTGGCCGTGGTGGTGATGAGCGGCCCCAAGTACAGCGAGCGGCGCAGCATCATCCGCAGCACCTGGATGGCGGCGGCCAGGCAGGCGCCTCACGGCCACGTCTGGAGCCGTTTCGTGGTGGGCACGGCGGGGTTGGGCGCCGAGGAGCTGCGGAGCCTGGAGCTGGAGCACAGCCGCCACCGCGACCTGCTGCTGCTGCCGGAGCTGCGAGACTCCTACGAGAACCTCACGGCCAAGGTGCTGGCCACCTACGTGTGGCTGGATGCGCACCTGGACTTCCAGTTTGCCCTCAAGGCTGACGACGACACCTTCGTGCGCTTGGATGTGCTGGTGGAGGAGCTGAAAGCCAAGGAGCCGCGGCGCCTCTACTGGGGCTTCTTCTCGGGCCGCGGGCGGGTGAAATCCGGGGGGAAATGGAAGGAGAGCGCCTGGCTGCTGTGTGATTATTACCTGCCCTACGCGCTGGGCGGTGGCTACGTGATCTCTGCCGACCTGGTGCGCTACCTGCGCCTCAGCAGGGACTACCTGAACCTGTGGCAGAGCGAGGACGTGTCCCTGGGGGTGTGGCTGGCGCCCATCGACGTGAAGAGAGTGCACGACCCCCGCTTCGACACCGAGTACAAATCGCGCGGCTGCAACAACAAATACATCGTGACGCACAAGCAGAGCATCGAGGATATGCTGGAGAAGCACCAGACGCTGGCCAAGGAAGGGAAGCTGTGTAAGGAGGAGGTTAAACTCCGCCTTTCCTACATGTACGATTGGGGAGTGCCTCCCTCGCAGTGCTGCCAGAGGAAGGATGGCATCCCTTGAAAAATCTCGGGAGGAAGCCTCGGGATGGTGGATTCTGGTTGCTGTTAACACGGGGAGAATCCAATTAACCAGGGGTTAATTACTCTTAAAAAAAAAAAAGATTTTGCACGACTCATTCTGTCACTCCCCGCCCGGGGACTCCCCGGGAGCTGCTGATGTGGCACGGTTAGAGATGCTTAGAAAAAAAAAATAAAATAAATAAGTGACAGAAAGCACAGCAAAAAAGGTCAAATGCCAGGATTGAAGGCAAAATAAAAGGTGGCAAAACACAGAGAGTAGGAAAAAAAAAAAAAAACACGGGGGAGAGAACCGGAATGAAAAGTTTGAACGGATTCTGAGGTTTGCTCGCTAAAGATCACGCTGGGTTTTGATGCTGATAAGACTGAAAATGAAGCTGCTGTTGATTCCTTGGCACGGAGGGAAGAGCCCAAAGTGGGAACAGATTCTTCCACAGGCAGGAAAAAGGCTCAGCCTGTCCTGGGATAGCTGCAGGCAGAGCTCTCTGGCAGAAAATGAAATGAATGATTCAAGCTGCTCATTTATCTCTTCCTGCAGTTTGAAAGGCAAAATCACCTGGCAGCTCCCAAGGGAGGTGGCTGAGTTTTGGCAAAAATCGAATTTATTCTTATTTTGGGAGAAGATTTTTTTTGGCTTAGCGAAGCCTCCGGGTGTTGTTTTGAGCTCATTTCCCTCCAACACTCCAGAACTCCCTGGCTGCTCCGAGATTTAGATTTATTTTTAATTTAATTTAGATTTATTTTTAATAAAAATTGATCAGTGGGAATTCCAAAACCGTTTGCCCAAAGGTGGGGATTTGAGGTATGAAAGTGAACTTTGTGTAGTCAAGAGAAAAATTCAAACTTCACCCCAAAAATTCAACTTTGAGACCTTGATTTCTCTTTTCAGCACACGAAAAAAAAAAAAAAAATCACATTTAGGTGCTCACAGCTGGGGGAATTCCCTCCTTCTCTCCAACAATTCCTTGTAGAATTGGAATTAATTATTCCTTGTAAAATGGAATTAATTATCAGTGACACATCCACAAATGGGATTTTTTTCCCCTCACTCCTGCCTACACCAAAATAATCAGCACTCAGACATGATTGATTTATCTCCAAACCTGAAATTCCAACATTTTCCAGTGGCAGCTGCTCCAAAACCTTTCCACTCCCCTGTGCCAGCTGCAGCTCTTGCAGCGTGGGCGATTTTTTTTCCTTTATAAATGGAAAATTTCATTTTTTCAGTGTCTTTTTTGTGATTTTTTTGTTGTTGTTGGTTGTTTTGGTGTTTGTTGCACTCAGCACTTTCATTCCCATTCCCTTCCCTCATTCCCAACTCTGGCTGGATGAGCAAAAAATGGCAAAAAAAAAAATTAAAAATTAACCAAGTGCCAATTTCCTCTCTCTTTTTGCTTCTTAGCAAAATTAGGAATTTTAGGAATACCAAAGGGATCAGTTATGTTGGATTTTTTTTTTTAATTCTCCTGTTTTAATTAATTATTGAAGATTAAAAATCTTCAGATTTTTTTTTTTTTAATTTTGAAAATGTCAAGGCTTTTTTCCCTAAAACAAAACTAAAATCCTGCAAAAACTCAAATTATTTTAGCATGTTCAACTCAATTATTATAATTATTATTATTATGCATGCTTAGGGATTACCAGAGAGTATTTTTTTCCCAAAATATCCTATTCCAAACCAAGGAATTTTCCAAGATGACAGCAAATTCCAGTTCTTTAAACATACATTTGCCATCTGAGGTTCATTAATGTTGTCTGTATCGTGAGAAATTACCTGTACTGTGAATATTTATTTATAATTATATTTATTTATAATTCTTGCCAGTGTATTCTCTTTATTTTCTTAGGAAAACTACAAATAAACCCATTTATTCCCAGGATAACATCCATTTTCCCATTATTTTATCCCCTTCAGCCTTTTTTCCCCACAAGGAAAATTCCAAATAAATGCATTTATTTCCATCAAAACTTTATTTTTCCCATTATTTTATCCATCTCATTTTTTTCCCCCCCAGGAAAATTCCAAATAAATCTATTTACTCCCAGAATAACATCAGTTTTCCCATTATTTTATCCACCTTTCTCTGGAAAAATTCCACCTGGAAAGCAAAATCAGGTGAGGATGAGCTCAAATTATTTTAAAGGGAATTTTTCCCCCTCTTGATTTCCTTGGAACCTTTAACCCTCAGCATTCCAATATTTTTAAAATCCATTTTCCTCCAAATTTCAAACATTCCACACTCACACAAAAGAGCTCAAACTTCCCTCAAAAATAAAAATAATCCGAGTTTTTTTTCTAGGAATAATTCAGAATAACTTTGGGATTTTGCTGTTGAAGCAAAGGGATCTTTCTTGGAATTTATTCCCAGATTTTCCTGCCTATCCCAGGCAGTCGCTAGATGTCACTCCAAGCTTTTGGAAGTGTGAATTCCTTAAAAAAAATTAAAAAATGGGAATTTAACTGTCTAAAACCAGATGTTTATCACTAAAATCGGGTGCTGCCCCCTGATTTTAACATAAAATAATTGAGGAAAAAAAAAAAAGGGAAAGAAAAAAGTTTTCCCATTTAAAAAAAAAGGAATTATGAGGGAATTATTGAGGATGGAGCCACTGTATTTTTCCATGGAATCACTGGAAAATTAAAGTGGAAACCTAAAGAGAAACCTTTGTAGAAGCCCCAAAACCGCCCCTAAAATACTAAAATTTAATAAAATTAATCAAATTTCATTAAAATAATTTAAAATATTCTGGGTTTTTTTAATGGAACAACTCAACCTGAAATCCCAGTCCCTGTGTCCCCTTTTAATCAACAATTTTTGGTTGAAATTCCATGGATTTGAGCTGAGAAATTTCATTTTTCCAAAGGGAAACAATTCCCTGGAAATTCCAAAGGATTTTCATTCCCAGACTTGTCCGTGTGCAGCCCCTGCTCCAATTTTTGGGAGGATTAAAAACTCTGTAGGAATTGCAAAATTCCTGTTAAAAATCATTCACAGGAGCTTCCCAGGGAATTTTTTTTTCTGGGATTGGGAACTAATTCCTGTTTATTTTCGATGGGAATATTCACCTGCATTAGATGCTGGAATTCAGGGGGAAAATCAGAATTTTGTTATATTTGAGGAACATCTCCTCATGGAAAAACATGGAAAAATATGGAAAAATATGGAAAAATATGGAAAAATATGGAAAAATGTGGAAAAATGTGGAAAAATGTGGAAAAAATACGGAAAAATGTGGAGACTGCTCCGAATTCTGAGGAGAACTCAGAAATCCACAATTCCATGCATCCAAAGAGCTCTGGAGGTGCCAAGGAATGTCCAGGAAAGTTGGGAATGGGGCTGAAGAACCTCTAATCATGGGGAAAATGTGGAAAAATCTGGACACTGCTCCACATTTTGAGGAAAACCCAGAAATCCACGATCCCACAGATCCAAGGAGCTCTGGAGGTGCCAAGGCCACCACCAAGATGTCCCCAGAAAGTTGGGAATGAGGCTGGAGAACCTCTAATTACGGAAAACTTGGAATAAAGGAGGAAAAATCTGGACACTGCTCCACATTTGGAGGAAAACGCAGAAATCCACGATCCCACAGATCCAAAGAGCTCTGGAGATGCCAAGGCCACCACCAAGATGTCCCCAAAAAGTTGGGAATGAGGCTGGAGAACCTCTAGTCACAGAAAACATGGAAAAAAGGAGGAAAAATCTGGAGACTGACCCAAATTTTGAGGGGAAAACCCAGAAATCCACGATCCCACAGATCCAGAGAGCTCTGGAGATGCCAAGGCCACCACCAAGATGTCCCCAAAAAGTTGGGAATGAGGCTGGAGAACCTCTAGTCACAGAAAACTTGGAATAAAGGAGGAAAAATCTGGACACTGCTCCACATTTTGAGGAAAACGCAGAAATCCACGATCCCACAGATCCAAGGAGCTCTGGAGGTGCCAAGGCCACCACCAAGATGTCCCCAAAAAGTTGGGAATGAGGCTGGAGAACCTCTAATTACGGAAAACTTGGAATAAAGGAGGAAAAATCTGGACACTGCTCCACATTTGGAGGAAAACGCAGAAATCCACGATCCCACAGATCCAAAGAGCTCTGGAGGTGCCAAGGCCACCACCAAGATGTCCCCAAAAAGTTGGGAATGAGGCTGAAGAACCTCTAATTATGGAAAACATGGAAAAAAGGAGGAAAAATCTGGACACTACTCCAAATTTTGAGGGGAAAACCCAGAAATCCACGATCCCACAGATCCAAAGAGCTCTGGAGGTGCCAAGGAGTATCCAGGAAGTTTGGGAAGTTGGGTTTTCCCCTTCTGGAAAACCACAATTCCCACTTTCTGGTGGTCCCTGTCATTCCCTGCTCCCCTGGACGTCCAAAATCCCAGGAATGTGAGCCCTGTTTATTTTCCACTCTCCAGCTCTGGCCAAGTGGAGCAGTTCCCACAAAGTGCAGGATCCAGGAGGGACAAAAAAGGCTGGGAAAGGAATAATTCCCTCGTTTTGAAGTCAAAGAAAACGTCGTCGTTGCCGGTGATCGATGGATTTGGGATGGTGCCAAAGGGCTTGGAATCATCACAGCACAAACCACTGGAAAAAAAACATTTATCCACAGCTGATCCTGGCCGGGACAATTCCAAATATTTACTTTAGATGTTGATTTTAGGGAAGGACTCCAGCCAGGATTATGGATCTGGATCTGCCAAAATCCCGACGGTTGAGGTGCTAAGAGCTGGAATTCGGGGCCAATCCTGATTTTATCTTGGTTAATTATTTCTCCTTCTTTCCGTGCCCCACAAAAATGAGTGTCCTGCTCACCCTGGACTGGATCCAGGTGGGATCCGTGGCTTTGCTAAACTCAAATCCCAGACTGGGGTTAATTTTGGGGAGTTTTTTTGCAGTTCCCTGGGTGATTTTTCCCGCTGGGATTTGCAGCTCCTCAGAGTCCAGAGCTTCTCTGCACATCCCGCTGTCCCTTCCCAAACCCTGCTGCAAAAAAACATCAGGAGAATCTTCAGCCCCGCCAGGATTTTCCTGATTTTGGGTGCTGTGCACAACAGCTTGGAAAAGTTGGAGTTATCCTGCTTTTATTACTCCAAACTTTGAATTCCATACGGATTCCTGGCTAGGAAGAAGTTCTGGGTTTTTTTCTTCTGTTCTGCGGGGTGGGGGTCACTCAGCTGCTCCCTGGAATCTTGGAATTAAGGCTGGAAAAACCTTTCAAGATTTAAATCCCAGCATGAACCCAACCACCACGAAACCATGTCCCTAAGTGCCACATCCATGGGGTTTTGGGATGGGTTTTGGGACAATTCCAGGGATGGGGACTCCACCACTTCCCTGGGCACCCCGTTCCAATGGTTGGCTGCTCCTTCAGGGAGGAAATATTCCCAAATATCCAACCTGATCCCAGCCTGGTGCTGTGGATCCGTAATTCCAAAGGAATCAAGAGGGAAGAGATGATAAAATGGAATTTTTGCCTCAGTTTTTCCCTCAGAACTTTGGGAACAAATGATTCCCCTCAGGCGCAGATCCCAAAGGCTTTGGGGTGTAGGCCTGGCAGGATTTAGGGAATTGTAGTTAGCTGGAGTCAGATTCTGGAATCTCCCCCTCCATATCCAAGGACAAACTTCCCAAATCCCAGCCTGGTGCTGTGGATCCATCATTCCAAAGGAATTGAGAGGGAAGAGATAATAAAATGGAAATTTTGCCTCAGTTTCTCCCTCAGAACTTTGGGCCCACAGCTTTGGGGTGCAGGCCTGGCTGGATTTCGGGAATTGCAGTTAACTGGAGTCAGGTTCTGGAATCTCCCCCTCCATATCCACGGACAAACTTCCCAAATCCCAGCCTGGTGCTGTGGATCCATAATTCCAGCAGAACTGAGCGGCAAGAGCCGCTAAAACGGATTTTTTTGCCTCAGTTTTTCCCTCAGAACTTTGGGAACAAATGATTCCCCTCAGGCGCTGATCCCAAAGGCTTTGGGGTGCAGAGGCCTGGCAGGATTTAGGGAATTGCAGTTAACTGGAGTCAGGTTCTGGAGTCTCCTGCTCCATATCCAAGGACAGACTTCCCAAATCCCAGCCTGGTGCTGTGGATCCATCATTCCAAAGGAACTGAGAGGGAAGAGATGATAAAATGGAAATTTTGCCTCAGTTTCTCCCTCAGAACTTTGGGCCCACGGCTTTGGGGTGCAGGCCTGGCTGGGTTTAGGGAATTGCAGTTAACTGGAGTCAGGTTCTGGAATCTCCCGCTCCATATCCACGGACAAACTTCCCAAATCCCAGCCTGGTGCTGTGGATCCATAATTCCAGCAGAACTGAGAGGCAAGAGCCGCTAAAATGGATTTTTTTGCCTCAGTTTTTCCCTCAGAACTTTGGGAACAAATGATTCCCCTCAGGCACCGATCCCAAAGGCTTTGGGGTGCAGAGGCCTGGCTGGATTTTCGGGAAGAGCCTGATTATCTCCCACTTTATAAAATTCCAATCTGGCCGTGGCCGGGAGGTTTCTGAGGACAGGCAGAGGGGATAAGAAAACAAAAGCCGGGATCCGATTTCTTCGGAGCCGCGGGAGGAGATAATTGGAGTCTCCAAGAGCCGCTGATAAGATCAGACTCGGTTGCTATTTTCAGGCTCAGACAGCAGGGCTGGAGACACCGAAATAAATCCGCAAACCTGAGCCCGGGGAGCTGCTGGGCTCCCGAGGAGTTCTGTCTCCAAGGAAATCCATAAATATTCCAAGGTGTGGGATACCGAGGTTGGCTTTTCCTGGGGGGCACCTCAGGGGCCTGGCAGATGGGGAAGAACTGAGGGGGAAATGAAGGAATGAAGGGGGGGAAAAAGGGCTTTGCTTTCATTCCAAGAGGGGTTTTATCTTCCTTGGAGTGTCCCAGCAGCAGATCCCGGCTGGAATTTCTTCCAGGAAAGAGGCAGGGAATAAACAGAGCTGTGTTTAGAGGGCAGGAGGCTGGAAAAGCAATTCCCTGAGTGGAGTCAGGGGTTCCTGAGGGCTCCTGAGCCTGGCAGTGCCTCCAAAGGGAACCTCGGGCATCACCTGGATGGAGAGAAAATAAATCTGGATTAAAAAAAAAAAAAACTTGGAGAGGGACTCATTCCAAGCTTAAAATTCCTCTGGGAAGTTGGGGACAGACCCATGCTCCTCACGTCCGTGGCAGGACAATGGGCACAATGACATGGGAAGGGGTTCAAACTGGATTTAAAGGAATTTTCCTCCCAATTCCCAGGGAATTATTGGATCAGTTCGCCCAGCGAGCTCAGGGAACATTCCAACACGGGAAGTTTTCCAATCCAAGTGGAGAAATCCTTGAATAACCTACATTGCTCCCACCTCCAGAGGTTTTTTTTTTCAGGATTGATAACAACCCTGCCTCCCCTCAGCCCTGCGTGTACCTGGGGATGCCCCAGCAGCAGGAATGTTTGGGATCATCCCGTTTTTCCTTGCTCTGCATCCACCCCATCCATGTGGATCCGGTCATTCCCTGCTCCTGACAGTTGTTTATCCCAAAAACATTTGGCTTTAAGATGCATTCCAGATGAAATCAGACATCAAAAGGCCCAAAATTTCCTTCCCTCCCTCTGCCTTCACCTTCCGTGGCTTGTATTGATCAGGGATTCCTCCGTGGATTGGGAAGGGCAGCTTGGAAGGAAAAGGAAAGGCAGGAGCCAGGAGCAAAATCCTGGGAATGGCTGCAAATTCCTGGGTTGGGGAATTGGGAGAGGCTGAGCAGCAGCAGCAGCAGGAGAGTGGGATTATGCAAGAAAAAAAAAAGAAAAAAACCAGGAAAATCCAGCTTTAGGAATATTCATCAGGTGCTAATGGGAAGGTTTTGTCCTTGCAAAAATGAAATTCCCCAGGAATTCTGAAGCCAAAAGGGAGCTGCTTCCATTTCATCCAGATCCTAAAATTCCCATCACCAGGGACCTCCCCAGGCTCGCCCTCCCCTCAGAGCATCCCCGCTGGGAGGATTCCTGGATTTGGGGAAAAGATTCCTGGATATCAGGGACATCAGGTTCCTCCGCAGAGGAAGAACGGGATCCTCAGGGAATGCCACATTCCCCAGGCTGCCAGAGCTCCAGGAGAGTTTGGACAACGCTCCCAGGGGGGATTTTGGGGCGTCCTGGGATAAGAGTTGGGCTCCTGGATCTTGCCAACCCACAAAACTCCCACAAAAATTCCCAAAGAGAAAAAGGGATTCCTTCAGGAAATCTGGGGAGGAGAAGGGCTGGTCCTGGGAAAGGCTGAGCCTTCTGGACTAAACTCAAATATTGGGATTTATTATTAATGCAACCGTCGATTATTTCTGGTCCCAGGATATTATTCCATGATTCCCCATTCCTTGAATTATCCCTTTCCCCTCCTGCCCCAGCGATTCCCTGATTTCCCCCCCCACCCCGCTCCCTGCAATCAGGGAATGTTTATCCCTCCACTTCCCTTTCCATGGGAGGCTTTTCCATTGCCTTTCCATGGCTTTCCAGACATCAAACAGCTCATTTCCCTTGGCTTTTGTCCCTCAAATGGGCTGGAACAGAGGCTCGTAAACAACTGCATCAGGAACGCTGAGGTTGATTTAAAAGCCAGGAATTTAAATTTTTTTTTTTTCCCCCTCCCTGTCCATTTTTTTAACGCTTTAAATCCAAGGTTTTTCCACAGCTTTGCCCGTTCCCCTCTCTGGCTTTGCAGAGCAGAAAAGGGAAAGATGGGGGGGGGGAATAATTAAGGACAGAAAAATTGGGATGAAACGATCCTTAAAGGATTCTTGGGGTCACTCAGCATTGCCCTGGTTGTGAATGGGGGATCCAGGTTTGAGGAAAATTTTTTTTTTCCCCCTGGGTTTTTCTTTTTCTGGGCAAATCCAGAATAATCCAAGGAAAGGAGCTTGGGCAAAGAGAATTTTATTGGAGCTGCCCTGGGGAACATCCAGGTGGTTCATGGCTGGATTTGATGATCCCAAAGGGCTTTTCCAACCTTTCATTCCCAAATCTGGCAGGGATTGGGACTCTCAAGAGCACAGCCAGGAACCCACCTGGATTTCCAGCCAGAACTGGAGAGACTTTGAACATTCCTGTGGATTCTAGGACTCAAAACTACCTGACAGAGCTTTTCCCCTCTCATTCCCACAAAGAAGTGGGAATTCAGAGGGATATTCCTGTGTTTGGGGATGTGGGCAGGATAGAGAATATGAATTCATTAATTCTTTATATTATATTAACAGAAAGAATCATGCTGGGCAAATTTATTTGATTTGTTATTTAAAATTATTTCAATTATTTCAATTTATGAGGCCTCTTGTTCTTTGCTGCTTGCAAGCCAGAGTCCCCAAATCCCATTTTTCCATCCCTCTGAGACGGAGGGATTTGGGTTGGGAAATACATTTTCCCCTCACATTTATCCCCATAAATAACATCTGCAGCATCCTCCTGCTGCCTCCCTCCTCCTGCAGCGTCCCTGCCTCGTCCTTGGGGGAATGTTGGAGAGGGACCAGCCCGGTCGCTAATTGTGAATCGAACTAATTGGGATATTTGGGATATTTAATCCCTGCTGCTGAAACCATCCCGGCCTGCTCCATCAAAGAGCCCAGTGTCACAAACACAGAGGAGTTTTTCATGCCAGGGGTTTGCTCCGGCTGATGGCTCCAGCCTGGCTGGAGGGAAAAGCTGTTATTAGGGAATTAAAGCGGCGCGGAGGCCGTTCCAGCAGGGCTGCGGCCAAGCCACACGGCGCTGGGAGAGGGGAATTGCAGCCCAGAGTGAAAATGGGGAATTGCAACCCAGAGTGAAAATGGGGAATTGCAGCCCAGAGTGAGGAATTGCAGCCCAGAGTGAAAATGGGGAATTGCAGCCCAGAGAGAGGGGAATTGCAGCCCAGAGTGAAAATAGGGAATTGCAACCCAGGGTGAAAATGGGGAATTGCAGCCCAGAGAGAGGGGAATTGCAGCCCAGAGTGAAAATGGGGAATTGCAGCCCAGAGTGAAAATGGGGAATTGCAACCCAGAGAGAGGGGAATTGCAGCCCAGAAAGAGAGAGGGGAATTGCAGCCCAGAGTGAAAATGGGGAATTGCAGCCCAGAGTGAAAATGGGGAATTGCAGCCCAGAGAGAGAGAGGGGAATTGCAGCCCAGAGAGAGGGGAATTGCAGCCCAGAGTGAAAATGGGGAATTGCAGCCCAGAGTGAAAATGGGGAATTGCAGGCCAGAGTGAAAATGGGGAATTGCAGGCCAGAGTGAAAATGGGGAATTGTAGCTCAGAGTGAAAATGGGGAATTGCAGCCCAGAGTGAAAATGGGGAATTGCAATCCAGAGAGAAAGGAATTGCAGCCCAGAGTGAAAATGGGGAATTGCAGCCCAGAAAGAGGGGAATTGCAACCCAGAGTGAAAATGGGGAATTGCAGCCCAGAGTGAAAATGGGGAATTGCAGCCCAGAGAGAGAGAGAGGGGAATTGCAGCCCAGAGTGAAAATGGGGAATTGCAGCCCAGAGTGAAAATGGGGAATTGCAACCCAAAGTGAAAATGGGGAATTGCAGGCCAGAGTGAAAATGGGGAATTGCAACCCAGAGTGAAAACGGGGAATTGCAGCCCAGAGTGAAAATGGGGAATTGCAACCCAAAGTGAAAATGGGGAATTGCAACCCAGAGAGAGAGAGGGGAATTGCAGGCCAGAGTGAAAATGGGGAATTGCAACCCAGAGTGAAAACGGGGAATTGCAACCCAGAGTGAAAATGGGGAATTGCAGCCCAGAGTGAAAATGGGGAATTGCAGCTCAGAGTGAGAGCGGGGAATTGCAGCCCAGAGAGAGGGGAATTGCAACCCAGAGTGAAAATGGGGAATTGCAACCCAGAGTGAAAATGGGGAATTGCAACCCAGAGAGAAAATGGGGAATTGCAACCCAGAGTGAAAATGGGGAATTACAGCCCGGGCTGGGAGAAAGGGGAATTGCAGCCCAGAGTGAAAATGGGGAATTGCAACCCAGAGTGAAAATGGGGAATTGCAACCCAGAGTGAAAATGGGGAATTGCAACCCAGAGTGAAAATGGGGAATTGCAGCTCAGAGTGAAAATGGGGAATTGCAGCCCAGAGTGAAAATGGGGAATTGCAGCCCAGAGAGAGAGAGGGGAATTGCAGCCCAGAGTGAAAATGGGGAATTGCAGCCCAGAGAGAGGGGAATTGCAGCCCAGAGTGAAAATGGGGAATTGCAGCTCAGAGTGAAAATGGGGAATTGCAGCCCAGAGTGAAAATGGGGAATTGCAGCCCAGAGAGAGAGAGGGAAATTGCAGCTCAGAGTGAAAATGGGGAATTGCAGCCCGGGCTGGGAGAGCGGAAAATTGCAGCCCAGAGCGAGAGGGAGGAATTGCAGCCCGGGCTGAGTTGGGGCTTCCATCTCATCCCAGCCCCGCTGGGCCTTTGGCATTCCAAGGGAACAGGGGACGGGAGGAGGGGCTCACCCTGCAAGGGTCTGGGATCCCGGGATTCCTGGGCGTGGAGCCTTCCCAGAAGGGATCTGAGCTCACAATCACTGGGAACAGGCTCCGGGATCCCCTTGGGAACAGGCTCCGGGATCCCTTAGGAAAAGCCCCCTGCTCATCCCTTAGGAGAAGGCAGTCAGTCCCAGGGATGGTGTTTCCCTCTCGGATTTGGGATTTGGGAGGGGAACTTTGGGGATTTGGGCTGGGTAAAACAAACACCCCGAGGCTGGGAACACCTGGAAGGCTCTGAATAGTGGGAACACCTGCTTTGGGTGTCTGGATTCCAGATGGCAGAAAACAGCTTGGAATTCCAACCAGGAAATCCAGGAGATGTGTCCTGGTGGGAGCAGTGAGCAAGGAGCTGAAAAACCAGGAAGAAAAATTTAAAAAATACCCCAAAATCCCACACAAAAAAAAAAAAAAATCCCATGAAACCCACAGAACACCCACAAAAATTCCCAAAGAGAAAAAGGGATTCCTTCAGGAAATCTGGGGAGGAAAAGGACAGGTCCTGGGAAAGGCTGAGCCTTCTGGACTAAACTCAAATATTGGGATTTATTATTAATGCAACCATCGATTATTTCTGGTCCCAAAGTGGGATTTTTGGAGGGAATTTTGGAATTTTTTTAATCCAGGCCTGGAGGAGGAAAGGGGAAGCTGGACTTGGATTTTGCAATCGAAACCCATCCAAACCTCAGGGAAAACTCTCCAAAAACATTTCCAGGTGTGGCACCTCCCCCCCCGCCCCACTTCCAGAGCCCATTTCCCATCTGTTTCCAGCTAAAAAAAAAAGATGGGGGGAAAAAAGGGGAAAACCTGCCCCTCATTCCCAAGGAATTATCCCAAGGAAATCCCCAATTTCTTGGGATTTCAATCCCCACAGCCCCCCGATGATTTCTGCCAGGACCACGCTCCTGGGAAAGATTTTTACCATTTATTTTTAAGTTGGAATCCATTTTTCCCCTCTTTTTCCCTTCTCCTTGCATCCCAAAACCTGCCCAGGCCTCCGATGTTTATTTAGGAACGATGGAAAACTCCTGGTTCTCCCTCCTAGGAGGCCCAAACTTTTTTTTTTCTCCAGCCTAATTAGAGCTCCTTCCATGGCTAATTAAATCCCAATCCAAATTGCCTGGAATGAAAATCAGCTGGATTGGCTCTGGGCCCTCCCCTGCTCTGCCCTCCCAGGCTGGGATCTCCTTCTCCCCAACAGGGAAATACTCTGGGAATTGCACAGATTCCCAGGAATTCTGTCACTTTTCCTCCTCCTCTCTGCTTTTCGGGGGTTTAGGGGGTTTTTATTTCCAAGAACTTTATTGTTCTGTCTGGGATTCCAGGATGTGATTCCACGGGGTTCCTGTGAAAACTCCCAGCACAATTCCAGCCTCATCCCAGCAGGGAAATCCCAAAATCCACTTTAGGACCAAGTCAGGCCCTGGAGAATCCTGAGGCAGGGATTTGCAGAACTCCCATCCAGGATAAATCCCACCTGGACACTTCTCCCAGGATTCTGCTGCTTCCCTGAGGAAGGGAAAATTCCCTTTTTTGTGAGGGCTGGATCAACAAATCCTGGAATTCCATTCCAGCTGGATGCTACTGGGATTGCAGGATGTGATTCCACAATTCCAGCACAATCCCAGCAAGGATTGAGGGAGTGAGGGAATGAAGGAATGAGGGAGTGAGGGGATGAGGGAATGAGGGAATGAGGGGATGGAGGAATGAGGGAAAGATTTGCTGCAGATAAATCCCAAAATCCACCCAAGGACAATGCCAGCCCCTGGAGAATCAAACCCTGGAATTCCATCCCAGCTGGATGCTACTGGGACTGCAGGATGTGATTCCACAATTCCAGCACAATTCCAGCAAGGAATGAAGGAATGAAGGAGTGAGGGAATGAGGGAATGAAGGAATGAAGGAATGAGGGAAAGATTTGCTGCAGATAAATCCCAAAATCCACCTAAGGGCAATGTCAGTCCCTGGAGAATCAAACCCTGGAATCCCATCCCAGCTGAATCCTTTTGGGATCGCAGGATGTGATTCCACAATTCCAGCACAATTCCAGCAAGGAATGAGGGAATGAAGGAGTGAGGGAATGAGGGGATGAGGGAATGAGGGAAAGATTTGCTGCAGATAAATCCCAAAATCCACCTAAGGGCAATGTCAGCCCCTGGAGAATCAAACCCTGGAATCCCATCCCAGCTGGATCCTTTTGGGATCGCAGGATCTGATTCCACAGAGTTCCTGTGACAACTCCACCAGCATCCCAGCACAATTCCAGCCCCATCCCAGCAGGGAATCAGGGAATCAGGGAAAAGATTTCCAGCAGGTAAATCCCCAAAATCAACCTTCAGTCCCTGGAGGATCCCCATCTGCAGGGATTTGCAGCCCCGAACAGGAACCTCCAGACAAAATAAACACCCTGCAGGCAATGGGGGAATATTTATTTTAGTCACATTCCAGCCTCGAGGACTGCTGGCAGCTTCCAGTTCTCCTGGAATTCCCAGCCACACTTGACAGATCCCCCTGCCCTGGGAGCTGCTGCCTCCCGGGAATCAGCTCTGGCACCTTTTTTTCCACTTGGGATTTGCAGGCACAGATCAACAGCTGGGAATTGACAGCTGGATTTTGTGTGGATTCACTCCTGCAGGGCAGGGAGAGCCAGGAGCAGCTTTGGGAGCACAGCCCGGCTCTTCCCGGGCTTTGGGCAGGTGCAGGATTCATTGAAACCTAAGGGGGGGAAAAAAATCATCTTTGAAAGCCAATTTTTAATTAAAAATTCAAATTTAAAATTAATTTTTGTGGTGCTGAGAGAATATTTGGGCTTGATGAGGGAAGGGGAAAGGGGGGAAGGGAAGGGAAGGGAAGGGAAGGGAAGGGAAGGGAAGGGAAGGGAAGGGAAGGGAAGGGAAGGGAAGGGAAGGGAAGGGAAGGGAAGGGAAGGGAAGGGAAGGGAAGGGAAGGGAAGGGAAGGGAAGGGAAGGGAAGGGAAGGGAAGGGAAGGGAAGGGAAGGGAAGGGAAGGGAAAAAAAGAAAATGGGGAAAAGGAAGGGAAAGCAAATCCCCACAATTTTACCCCCAGCTCCTCCTGCTCCCCCCAAATCTCCTCCATGGCACCAAAAGCCTTCCCAAATCCCAGTTCCAACATCCCCAAATCCCAGTTCCAACATCCCCAAACCCAGACTGAACATTCCCAAATCCCATTTTGAACACTCCCAAATCCCGGTTCCAACATCCCCAAACCCCAGTTTGAACATCCCAAAATCCCATTTTGAACATTCCCAAATTCCAGTTCCAACATTCCCAAACCTGGTTCCAACATCCCCAAACCCGGATCCAACATTCCCAAATCCCATTTTGAACATTCCCAAACCCCATTTTGCACATCCCCTAACCCGGATCCAACATCCCCAAATTCCAGTTCCAACATTCCCAAACCCCATTTTGCACATCCCCAAACCCCATTTTGCACATCCCCAAATCCCATTTTGCACATCCCCAAATCCCAGTTCCAACATCCCCAAACCCCATTTTGCACATTCCCAAACCCCATTTTGAACATTCCCAAATCCCATTTTGCACATCCCCAAACCCCATTTTGCACATCCCCAAACCCCATTTTGCACATCCCCGAGCCCCGTCCGGAGCTCTCCCCTCCCGGCAGAGCCGGGCCCATCCCGGGGTGGGGGGGCAGACACAGCCCCGGCCCCGGCTCCAGGCAGGAATTCCAGGCAGGAATCGGCAGCCAGGACGGAGCCAGACACATTTACATTCCTGCAGCCGCGCTCGGAGCCTCATCCTTCAACCCTGGGCAGCGTTCGCAGCCTCTGCTCTCCCCCAGCTCCCTCCCTGCCCCGCTGCAGAGCTCCCGGAGCAGAAAGGGCTGGAAATTTGGGAAGTTTGGGGGGGTTTATCCCGTTTTTTGGGGTTTTTTTTTGGGAAGGTTCTGGGGATTTTTAGGGATTTCACTCCGGGATTTCATCGGGGAGAATTGAAGGGGTTTTCACCCCCTCTCGTTGTTCTTCCAGCAGCTCAAAATGTGTGGAGGGAAAAATCTCTCAAAAAGGGAAAATTCCGTGCCGGAGGCAAGGTGGATCCCTGGAATTGGAGTTCCTGAATTTACTGAGGATTCCTGAATTCCTGATGAATTCCTGAATTCCCTGAGGAGTTCCTGAATTTACTGAGGAATTCCTGAATTCCCTGAGCAGCTCCTGAATCCCTGAGGAGTTTCTGAATTCCCTGGGGCATTCCTGAATTTCCTGAGCAGCTCCTGAATCCCTGAGGATTCCTGAATTCCCTGAGCAGCTCCTGAATTCCCTGAGGATTCCTTAATCATCACTGAGGAGTTCCTGAATTCCCTGAGAATTCCTGAATTCCCTGAAGAATTCCTGAATTCCCTGAGGAGTTCCTGAATCCCTGAGGATTCCTGAATTCCTGAGGATTCCTGAATTCCTGACGAATTCCTGAATTCCCTGAGCAGCTCCTGAATTCCCTGAGGAGTTTCTGATTCCTGATGAATTCCTGAATTCCCTGAAGAATTCCCGAATTTCCTGATGAATTCCTGAATTCCCTGAGGAGTTTCTGAATTCCCTGAGCAGCTCCTGGATCCCTGAGCAGTTTGGGATGGAAGGGATTTCAATCCTATCCCATTCTCCCTTCCCCTGTCCCAGGCTGCTCCAGCCTGGCCTTGGACACTTCCAGGGACGGAGCAGCCACAAATTCTCTGGGAATTCCCTCACAGGATGGATTTTTTTCCCCATTTTTTCTCATTTTTTCCCAATTTTTTTTCCCACCTAAACTTCCCCTCCGGCTCTACCACTCCAGCCCTTGTCCAAAATCCCTCTTCAGGCTCCTCCTGACAAAACCCAGGGATTTAAAAAAACCTCCCCATGGATCCTCCCCTCAGCTTTTTGGGAATATTCCCTCTCAAGCCCCTCATTCCCAAACTCTTCACTCCAAACCCTATTTCCCTCCTTTTTTTTTAATATATTTTTAATTCTCAGGCTGCCAAATTCAGCTGAAACAGCCCCAAAAGCGGGCGCTGGGCATGGGCAGCGGCTTTTTCGTGTGCAGAAAGGATTGGGAATTTTCACTGGGAGCTGGAGGGGGGGAAAAAACCCCAAAACCAAAAACCCAAAAAAAACCCACAAAAAACCAAAACCAAAACAAAAACAACCCAAAAAAAAAACCACAAAAAAACCAAACCAAAAAAACCCCAAAACCGAAAAACCACCACAACTCCCCCCAAAAAAAACCAAAAACCAAAAGCAAAAAAAACCCCAAAACCAACCCCCCTAAAAAACCCAAAAACCCCAAAAACCAAAACCCAACAAAACCCACAAACCCCCCCCACAAAAATACAAATAAAAAATAATAAAAAATAATAATAATAAAAAATAAAAATAAAAATAAAAATAAAAATAAAAAAATAAAATAAAAATAAAGATAAAAATAAAAATAAAAATAAAAATAAAAAATAAAAAATAAAAATAAAAATAAAAATAAAAATAAAAATAAAAATAAAATAATTTTAAAAATTAAAAAATAAAAATAAATAAATAAAAAAAACACCACACACACACACAAAAAAAAACACCTCCGGGAGAAAAATAAAATCCAGGCAGATGAGAATTCCCGGGATTGAGAAAGGGAGGGAAAAGGGAGGGGACTCGGCGGCTCCGGCTCAGCCAGGCGAGCCGGATCCCATCCCCCGGGATCAGCCGGGGCACGGATGTGGCGCCTGCAGGGAATTCCAGCCCTTCCCAAGCACAGCCAGGGATGCTCGCAAGGGAATTTGCTCTCCCAGGAAAAAGCTGGGATGGGGATTTCACTCCTGGCTCCCTGCCCGGGGTGGTTTTGGGAAAGGTGGAGAAATGGAGATTCCCAAAAGTTTCTCCTTTTTTTTTGGGATTTGCGGCTCCCGAGGTTTGGGTTCAGCCCTTGGGAGTGGATCTTTCGGGGTGGAGGGGAAGGGATCAAATCCAAATTGCCAAAATTCACTTGGATTGGGATGCAGAAAACTCCGAACTTCCCCAAATCCACCTGGATTTGGACCTGGAAAACTCCAAATTCAACACAGAAAACTCCAAACTCCCCAAAATCTGCATGGATTTGAACCCTGAAAACCCCAAACTGGACACAGAAAACTCCGAACTCTCCCAATTTCACATGGATTTGGACACAGAAAACTCCAAATTCAACACAGAAAACCCCAAACTCCCCCAAATCCACCTGGATTTGGACCCGGAAAAGTCCAAATTCAACACAGAAAACTCCAAACTCCCCAAAATCTGCGTGGATTTGGACCCTGAAAACTCCAAACTCTCCCAATTTCACATGGATTTGGACCTGGAAAACTCCAAACTCCCCTAAATCCACCTGGATTTGGACACAGAAAACTCCAAACTGGACACCGAAAACTCCAAACAGGGCTGCAGGACGCGGTTGTGCAAAATCCTTTTTTCCTGGATTCCCCTTTGGAATCTGCCCTTCCCAAATTCCCAAAATTCCTCCTCCCACATCCCCATCCCGCAGGGAGGGAGGAGCAGCTGGAAAATCCCAGAAAACCCCGAAAAATCCCGGAAAATTCCCTTTTTCCCTGAGCTGGGAGAGCAGGAGAAGCCCCCAGGGCTGCAGGAGGACGCGGTTGGGCAAAATCCCTTTTTCCTGAATTCCTCCTTCCCATATTCCCAAAATTCCTCCTCCCACATCATCCCCATCCCGCAGGGAGGGAGGAGCAGCTGAAAAATCCCAGAAAATCCCGGAAAATCCTGGAAAATTCCCTTTTTCCCTGAGCTGGGAGAGCAGGAGAAGCCCCCAGGGCTGCAGGAGGACGCGGTTGGGCAAAATCCCTTTTTCCTGAATTCCCCTTTGGAATCTGCCCTTCCCAAATTCCCAAAATTCCACATCCCCATCCCGCAGGGAGGGAGGAGCAGCTGAAAAATCCCAGAAAACCCCGAAAAATCTCGGAAAATTCCCTTTTTCCCTGAGCTGGGAGAGCGGGAGAAGCCCCCAGGGCTGCAGGAGGACGCGGTGGTGCCAATCCCAGCCCAACATTCCCGGTTTTTTCCCTCCCCCCCCCGGGCATCACCTGCCCTGGAGGTGCCAGACAGAGATGATATCGGATTTTTGGCACCCAAATCCGCATTCCTCAGCAAAAGCCAATTTAAATTCCTGGCTCTGAGGGCTCCCGGAGCCAAGAGAAAAAAAAAAAATAAAGGGAATTTAAAATATAAAAACAAACCCCAATCAGATGCCGGGGGTTGATAAGGATCCCTCAGCCCCGGGGATTGTTGGGGTGGGGGTGACAGGGAGGGGGATTTGGGATTTTTTTGGGGGGGATTTGGGAGATTCCCAAAAATTCCCGGCTCCTCGTTCGGTGTCCTCAGAGGGGAGGGATCCGTGGAAGGGCAGATTGGGGTGGGGAGAGGGAGAGTTTGGGATTCCAGGATTTGAGGCAGAGTTTGGGATTCCTGGATTTGAGGGAGAGTTTGGGATTCCCGGTTTGAGGGAGAGTTTGGGATTCCTGGTTTGAGGGAGAGTTTGGAATTCCAGGATTTGAGGGAGAGTTTGGGATTCCTGGACTGGGGAAGAGTTTGGGATTCCAGGCCTGAGGGAGATTTTGGGATTCCAGAATTTAAGGGAAAGTTTGGGATTCCTGGATTTGCAGAAGGGTTCAGGATTCCTGGATTTGAGGGAGAGTTTGGGATTCCTGATTTGAGAGAGAATTTGGGATTTGAGAGAGAATTTCAGGATTTGAGGGAGGGTTCAGGATTCCTGGTTTGGAGAAGAGTTCAGGATTCCAGGCCTGAGGGAGATTTTGGGATTCCTGGATTTGAGGGAGAGTTTGGGATCCTGGCTCTGAGGAAGAGCTCAGGATTCCAGGATTCCTGCATTTGGGGGAGAGTTTGGGATTCCAGGATTTGAAGGAGAATTCAGCATTCCTGGATTGGAGGGAGAGCGAATAAACAAACTGGGAAAGCAGTGAAAAAATAAACTGGGAAGAGAGCAAATAAATAAAACCAACAGCAAATAAATAAACTGGGGAAAGAGTAAATAAATGAACTGGGAAAAGAGTAAATAATTAAAACCAACAGCGAATACATAAACCGAGCAAACAGTGAATAAATAAATAGAAGTGAATAAATAAAAAGAAGAGAAGAAATAAAGAGGGGAAAGAGTAAATAAATCAGAAGAAGAGTGAATAAATAAAGCAGTGAGATCCCAGTTGCTATTTGGAACAGGAATTTCAAGGATAAATAATGGGATTTTTTTGGTGGTTTCGTCGGCTGCCACTCCAGGGGAGTTTCCAGGAGGCAGGAGCGAGGAAAACCATGGAATATTCTCCTGATCCAACACAAACACGCCCGGAGTCAGCCTGGAGTGTGGCATTGGCAGCTTTTCCAGGAGGTGAAATTCCAAGAGAACTCCAAAAACCTCAAAACCAAGAGGGGGGGGCGGGGGGAAATAAAAAATAAAAATAAAAAAATCCAGGGAATTCCTGGGATTTCTTTGGGTGGAATATTGGGGGCAGCTTCTCCTGGGGGAGGGGAAAGGAAAGAATTCCCTAAAATTCCAGCTGGGAAATCGTGGGAAGAGCAGGAGGAGGAATCAGGAATTGTTTGGTGGCCAAAGTCACTTAATTAATAATTACTGATAATTATCCTTGTTAATGGTAGAGGAAAAAAACAAGAGGAAAACGCAGCGGAGGAAAAAAGGGAATAAAAGCCAGAAGTCCCAGAGCAAAATCTGAGAGAGGATTTGGAGTTCTAAGAGAAAATAAATATTTGAGCTCTGATTTAAACCTCGGGGTGGAGCAGCTCGTACTGGATGTGACAACAGCCCGGATTTATTGCAAAGAATTCCCAAAGAATGACGATTTCTGCCAAAGAATTCCCAAAGAACCATAATTTATGCCAAATAATTCCCAGAAAATTATCATTTCTTCCAAATAATTCCCAAAAAATGATCCTTTATTCCAAATCATTCTGAAAGAATGATAATTTATTCCAAATAATTCCCAAAGAATGATCAGTTATTCCAAATAATTCCCAAAGAATGACAATTTATTCCAAATATTTCCAAAGAAGGGAGCTCGAGGCAGTGAGGCCTGGTGGGCTGTGAGGCCCAGGCCCCGCCTGCACTCGCTCCCTCAAACCCAGGGGGGAAAAAAAAAATCTCATTTTTTTGGTCACATTTTGGTGATATTTAGCTGCAGAGAGGATTTAAATGACGGGGGAGTTTAATCCCAGGGATATTTCCAGGAAAGAAATCCCATGGAATCTCACCCCCTTTTACTTAAAACAAGAGCAAGGCCTAAAACTGTGGGCCAAGCTCAGTTTTACATCTTTATTTTGCATCCAAAATCCAGAAACAATTCCCTGGATTATTCTGGCAGCACTTTTGAGGCTCCATTTTGGGCCTTTTCCCTCTCTATTTTATGAGGTTTTTCCACAAAAATCCCCCCACTTCAGGTGAATCCACAAAACTCCAGGAGTGTGAGGGGAGGGAAAAGCTGCAGAGGGGATTTTAATGAGGGGGGGCTTTAATCCCAAAGATTTTCCCAGGAATGAAATCCCCTTTTACTTAAAACAGGAGGATGGCCTAAAACTGTGGAAACTGTGGGCCAAGCTCAGTTTTACACCTTTATTTTCCACCCCAAAATCCAGAAACAATTCCCTGGATAATTCTGGCAGTGCTTTGAGACTCCATTTTGGGCCTTTCCCCCCCTCTATCTTATGAGGTTTTGCCACAGGAATTTCCTCAGCTCAAAATTCCCAAAGAATTCCCATAAAATTCCAGGAGTGTGAGGGGAGGAAAAGCTGCAGAGGGGATTTTAATGAAGGGGGTTTAATCCCAGGGATATTTCCAGGAAAGAAATCCCATGGAATCTCACCCCCTTTTACTTAAAACAAGAAAAAGGCCTAAAACTGTGGGCCAAGCTCAGTTTTACATCTTTATTTTGCATCCAAAATCCAGAAACAATTCCCTGGATTATTCTGGCAGCACTTTTGAGGCTCCATTTTGGGCCTTTTCCCTCTCTATTTTATGAGGTTTTTCCACAAAAATTCCCCCATTTCAGGTGAATCCACAAAACTCCAGGAGTGTGAGGGAAGGGAAAAGCTGCAGAGGGGATTTAAATGAGGGGGGCTTTAATCCCAAAGATTTTTCCAGGAATGAAATCCTCTTTTACTTAAAACAGGAGGATGGCCTAAAACTGTGAAAACTGTGGGCCAAGCTCAGTTTTCCACCTTTCTTTTCCACCCCGAAATCCAGAAACAATTCCCTGAATTATTCTGGCAGCGCTTTGAGGCTCCACTTTGGGCCTTTGCCTCCCTCTATCTTATGAGGCTTTGCCACAAGAATTTCCTCAGCTCAAAATTCCCAAAGAATTCCCATAAAATTCCAGGAGTGTGAGGGGAGGAAAAGCTGCAGAGGGGATTTTAATGAAGGGGGTTTAATCCCAGGGATATTTCCAGGAAAGAAATCCCATGGAATCTCACCCCCTTTTACTTAAAATAAGAGCAAGGCCTAAAATTGTGGGCCAAGCTCAGTTTTACACCTTTATTTTCCACCCCAAAATCCAGAAACAATTCCCTGGATTATTCTGGCAGCTCCAGCTTTTTCTCCCGGTGATTTCTTTCTTGAATTCCCTGCAGAGTCCCAGGAGCTCCGTGCCTCATCCGAGGCTCCCATTCCCACTGGATTTCCCAGGATTTGGGCTGATTTTGGGGCCAAAGCCACGTTTTTTATCTTCCTAAAACACCAAAGCACGGCGAGGGATCCGTGCTGCCCTTGGCATTCACCTCTGGCAGGGAGAGATTTGGGATCCTCAAGGAAATATTTTGATATCAAGGACCCCAATTAAAGAGCTCAGGCCTCAGATTGTGGGCAAATTCATCATTTTTCTGGTCAAACAGATCCAATCCTGAACCTGGGAGAGGATTTAAACCATTTCCAACCACATGAAAAAAAGAGTTTTGCTGGAAAATCCTCCTCCCCTCCCTCCCCACCGCACAGAAAAGAGTCACTGAGTTAATTCTGTTATTTCCCATCTCAATCCTTCATTTCCAAATCCCAAAAAAACGAACCCCAAGCAGCCCAAACAAAACAAAACAAAACAAAACACAAAACAAAACAACACAACAACCCCGTGCTGGTTACAAGTGCTATGGTGAAATAAAATCAAATTAAAACCTTAACACCCCCTAAAATCTCAGCGTGCTGCCCCGTGAGCATGTGGTGAGGCACAAATTAAATATCCCAAATGTTCTTGCAGGAAGATCAAAAAGAAGAATCCTGATGAGGACCTTGAAAAGCAGCAGCAGCAGCAAAGCTGGAGGAGCTGGGGGAAGGATTTCAAATCGCTGCAGGTACAGGGAGCAGTTTCAAGGCCAAAGTGAGGGGGTTTGGGGTTTTTTTTTCTTTCTCAGTCCAAAATGCAGGATTTGGGGGTTCCTGCTACGCCCCCATCAGCATCCCCATGAAATCTGAGCCGTTCTGGATGGTGATGGGAGCCCCGGCGCTGTTGTCCACGAAGATGGAGGTGTACTGCCCAGCCTGCAGGGAGAGCGAGAGGGAAAAAAAGGGAATATCTGGCACATTCCAGAGGAAAAACAAGGGAAAAAAATCCCATTTCACCAGCAGGAATTCAGCTGAATGCGTTCTGTGGGTTGAGCTGGTGAAGTGGAAGAAATTTGGTGTCGTTTTATCAAATCCTTTAACATCAAATCCTTTATTAAACCCTCTGTCAAATCCTCTATCAAACCCCTTATCAAGCACTTTATCAAATCCTCTATCAAATCTTTTCTCAAATCCTTTATCATCAAATCCTCTATCAAACCTTTTATCAAACCCTTTATCAAACCTCTATCAAATCCTCTATCAAACACTTTATCAAACCTTTTATCAAACCCTTTATCAAACCCTCTATCAAATCCTCTATCAAACCCTTTATCAAGCACTTTATCAAACCCTTGATCATCAAATCTTTGATCATCAAATCCTCTATCAAACCTTTTATCAAACCCTCTATCAAACACTTTATCAAATCCTTTATCAAACCCTTGATCATCAAATTCTTTATCATCAAATCCTTTATCAAATCCTCTATCAAATCCTTTATCAAACCCTCTATCAGATCCTTTCCTGCCTTGGCACCTTTTTGGGTGAAGTGGCTTCAGAGCCCCTCCTGGGAGGGTGAGAAATTCAATTGGCATCTTGACAACACCAGGGGAGAGTTGGGAAAGGGAAATTTTATCCCAAATTTATTAGAAAGATTTGGTTTTCCTCGGAGGGAAGCTTCTTCCTGTGCCTTCCATTGGGAGCCTGAAACCCCAGTCGAGTTTTTCCTCCTGATCCCGCCCCAGGTGAGGAATTTCCCTCATTTAAATGTAGAAAAAAAAAGTTTCCTAAATCCTCCCCGACCTCCTGGGGAGTGTCCAGCCTGGCCCAGGAAACAATTCCATGTCCTGCCCAGTGATTTGGGGCAGAAATTCCCAATTTTCAGGGCCTCACCTGCAGCTGCAGCAACCCATGGACATAAATAGTGAAGATTTTGCTGTTGCTTTCCAGCCCAGCAATGACTTCCAAGGACCTAAAATAAGAAAAAAAAACCAAATTAAACCCAGCAGGCAACCCGCCAGTCGTGTGTGGAAGGATAATTATCCCTCAGTTTCCCGGGAAATTGGACCAAAAAGGTGAATTTTGGCTGGAATTTTGATGTTTGGAAGGGTTTCAAGCCAGCTGGGATGGTGGCAGGTGGCCCTGTCTATGGGAATGAGAAGATCTTTAAGGTTTCTTCCATAATTCCATCATTCCATGATTTCATGGTTCCATGATTCCAGCTGCCTCAAAAATAAACCAGGAACAGCTTTTCCTCACTGCAGGAATGACAGAAAATCCACCAAACCCTCAGGATTCTGGATACAAAAAAAGGACTGGGAATCTCCTTTTTTCCCCGAGGTTCTCCCAGGTTTTTCCTGTCCTCTCTATTCCCACCTGAAAACCCAAGGGGTTTGGATCTGTTCTGCAAAGAGCTGCCAGCAAAAATCCGTGTTTTTTTTCCAGGGATGAAAGGTTTGCCTCACCTGAAAATTTCTGTGTGAGAAAGGACAAATTTGGGGTTTTTTTGGGGAGGATTTTGAGATCAGGGATCGCACACAAGCAAAAAAAAAGAAAGAAAATCCTTCAATAATTGTGCTGCAGCTCCAAATCCAGGGAGAGCTTCCCATCCCCCCTCCAGCATCATTCTTTGGATCAGGGAGAGCTGCTCCCTGTGGAATTCCCAGTTGCCAGGACAAACCCGGCTCTTCTGGGCAGCATCCGGGTTTTTTGGGACAACAACAACCAGCACAGCCCAGTTAAACTCAGTTTTAAGCTCCCGTTTTAAGCTGGTTCCTCCCTCCCTGCCCACAGCTGTTTTCCCAATGAACCCAAACCCTTTCCTCCTTTTTGGGTTTGTTTGTTTTTTGGGGTTTTTTTTCCCCTGGTGCAAGTTCCAACCTGTTTTTCCCAGGAGAAAGGAGAAGCGGGAGCCACTTGGCGCCTGCTCAGCCGGGGCTGTGTCACACCCTGCCCAAAGCCCGCCCGCCCTGGGGACTTCCCACCGCTCCTCCTCTCCACGCTGAGTTTCCACCGCTCGTCCCAAAGCCCTGGGGGCTTTTCCATGGATGGATGGATGGATGGATGGATGGATGAGTGGGTGCTGGCGGCCCCAGGAAATTCCACAGGGAGCGTGTCCAGGCAGGCTCCTGCCAGCTCCTTCCATCCCAGCCATGCTCTCCTGGCACTGGGATGTGGCTCAAACCCATCCTGATCACCCAAATCCATCCTGATCATCCTGAGACCTCTCCCAAATCCATCCTGATCACTCTGGGATCTCTCCCAAATCCATCCTGATCACCCAAATCCATCCTGATCACTCTGGGATCTCTCCCAAATCCATCCTGATCACCCAAATCCATCCTGACCACTCTGGGATCTCTTCCAAATCCATCCTGATCACCCAAATCCATCCTGATCACTCCAATCCATCCTGACCATCTTGAGATCTCTCCCAAACCCATCCTCATCACCCAAATCCATCCTGATCACTCTGGAATTTCTCCCAAATCCATCCTGATCACTCCAATCCATCCTGATCACTTCCACTCTACTTCCATTACTATAAATAATGATTTATTTATAATTATTTAATAATTATTTATCACTAGAAATAATAGCAATTTGGGTGTATTCTTTTCTATTTTGATGATTAAATATTTTCATGATTTTAAGATTACTGTAACTAATAATTTATTTATACTATTTCATGATTATCACTAGAAATCACCCTAATTTTTAGGTGATTAACACCCAGAAGTTAAAACTCAGAATGAAGAGAACACCTAAAACCTGAGGGACGCTCTGCAGAACAACTCTACGAGAATTTAGGATTTAAAAAAAAAAAAAAATCCACTTTTGGTGAACTTCACCTCCCAAAATTGGCTGAAATATTAGGAAATGTGGGAATTTTGAGGGAGAGAATTGTCCCCAATCCCCTGGAGCGACTCACGTGTGTCTGTGGCACAGGGACTCGATGCAGATCAGCACCCGCACGTTGTCCCTGGCTCGCAGCTGCACTTTGCTCTTCAGCTCGCTGTGGTCTGGGAAAAAAACAGTGGGGGAAATGTCACATTCCCACAAATCCAGGGATCTGGGCTCCAGAGGGGCTCCAGCAGCCTGGCCATGGCTGGCTTTGGGGCTGCAGAAAGTGCCAGAAGGTTCCTCCATATCCCATGGAGCCAAAGCCAACACATCCATGGTGGATCCATCATTGGCAGAACCTCTGGGATAATGGATTTTAGAAGGGGATCCATGGTGGATCCATCAGTGGCAGAACCTCTGGGATAATGGATTCTAAAAGGAGATCCATGGTGGATCCATCAGTGACAGAACCTCTGGGATAATGGATTTTATAAGGGGATCCAAGGTGGACCCATCATTGGTAGAACCTCTGGGATAATGGATTCTAAAAGGAGATCCATGGTGGATCCATCATTGGCAGAACCTCTGGGATAATGGATTTTAAAAGGGGATCCAAGGTGGATCCATCATTGGCAGAACCTCTGGGATAATGGATTCTAAAAGGAGATCCATGGTGGACCCATCATTGGTAGAACCTCTGGGATAATGGATTTTAGAAGGGGATCCAAGGTGGATCCATCATTGGTAGAACCTCTGGGATAATGGATTTTATAAGAGGATCCAAGGTGGACCCATCATTGGTAGAACCTCTGGGATAATGGATTCTAAAAGGAGATTCATGGTGGATCCATCAGTGACAGAACCTCTTGGATAATGGATTTAGAAAGGGGATCCAAGGTGGATCCATCATTGGTAGAACCTCTGGGATAATGGATTCAAAAAGGAGATCCATGGTGGATCCATCAGTGATAGAACCTCTGGGATAATGGATTCAAAAAGGAGATCCATGGTGGATCCATCAGTGATAGAACCTCTGGAAAAATGGATTTAAGAAGGAGATCCAAGTGGATCCATCAGTGACAGAACCTCTGGGATAATGGATTCAAAAAGGAGATCCATGGTGGATCCATCAGTGATAGAACCTCTGGAAAATGGATTTAAGAAGGAGATTCAAGTGGATCCATCAGTGACAGAACCTCTGGGATAATGGATTCAAAAAGGAGATCCATGGTGGATCCATCAGTGACAGAACCTCTGGGATAATGGATTTAGAAAGGAGATCCATGGTGGGTCTACCTCTGCCCATCAGGGCAGAAGCTCTGGAAAAACAGATTTAAAAAGGAGATCTAAGGTGGATCCATCAGTGGTAGAACCTCTGGGATAACGGGTTTAAAATGGAATCCATCAAGGTGGATCCATCAGTGATAGAACCTTTGGAAAAACGGATTTAGAAAGGGGATCCATCACTGGCCATCCGTGGCAGAACCTCTGGGATATCAGATTCTAAAAGGGGCAAAAAAAACCCCAACTTGTGCAACTCTGAAGAGAGGAATGTGGGGAGAATGTGAGGGAAGAGATGCTCCAGCAGGGGAAAAACCACGGAGAACCTGCCTGGATGCAGTTCTACACCCACATTTGCATTTTTTCTGGAGTTTTTTCGTGCAAGGCAGAACTTCCATGGATAAATTTGTCTCCCCAAGCTCTGGCTCTGTAGGGAATGTGGGTTTTGGTGCACACGGAGCAGCTCCTGGGGCTCCCAGCCCATGGAAGGAGCCAGCCCAGAGGTCCTGGTGCCATATCCATGTTCTCCCTGGGTTCTCCAGGGGGTTCTCCAGGGGATCAGGGGTCACTCACCGATGTGGATGTTGGCTGAGAACTGGTAGATGCCGCCCACCGGGGCGGTGAAGCGGCCGGTGGCCGGGTTCAGTCCTGAGCCCCGCAGGAACGCGCCCTTGGCCAGCGGCTGTGGGGAGAGACACAGCTGAGCTGGGGCTGATCCCAACCCCTGGGCTGATCCCAACCCCTGGGCTGATCCCAAATCCCTGGGCTGATCCCAACCCCTGGGCTGATCCCAAATCCATCCCTGGGCTGATCCCAAATCCCTGGGCTGATCCCAAATCCATCCCTGGGCTGATCCCAAATCCCTGGGCTGATCCCAAATCCATCCCTGGGCTGATCCCAAATCCCTGTGCTGATCCCAAATCCCTGTGCTGATCCCAAATCCATCCCTGGGCTGATCCCAAATCCCTGTGCTGATCTCAAATCCCTGGGCTGATCCCAAATCCCTGTTCTGATCCCAAATCCCTGGGCTGATCCCAAATCCATCCCTGTGCTGATCCCAATCCCTGGGCTGATCCCAAATCCCTGTTCTGATCCCAAATCCCTGGGCTGATCCCAAATCCATCCCTGTGCTGATCCCAAATCCCTGTGCTGATCTCAAATCCCTGGGCTGATCCCAAATCCATCCCCGTGCTGATCCCAAATCCATCCCTGGGCTAATCCCAAATCCATCCCCGTGCTGATCCCAAATCCATCCCTGTGCTGATCCCAAATGCCTGCACTGATCCTCAATCCATCCTTGTGCTGATCCCAAATTCCTGGGCTCATTCTGACTCCCTGTGCTGCTCCTGGCTCCATCCCTGTGCTGATCCCAAATCCATCCCTGGGCTGCTCCTGACTCTGAATTCCCCTTTTCCAGAGGGCACGAGCCCAAACCAGCCACTTCTTGTCCCGGGCTGTGGTGCCAGCTTGGCATCCAGAGCCTCCCACAGCAGCTCCGAGCCAGGAAAAATTAGGAAGGATTTGGAATCCCTGAGGCCTGGGAAGCAGCAGCCCACGCTCCCGCTGCTGGCATGGCTTAATTAGTCCCATTTTCTCTGCTAATTAATGAGGCAGCAGCTCACACTCCAGCCCTGCCCACGCCTCAGGGCTGATCCTGCCTGGCTGCCAAAAAGCCAAGCTGCCAAAAATTTGGGAAAAATCCAGGAATGCACCGGCAGCCCCTCCAGATCCCTGCCCATCTCCAAATCCCTCCTTTGGATGCTTCCCCATGGATTTTTATCTTCCTTTCAGCTCCTGAGAGGAGTTGCTGGGGTGAGGCAGGAAGCCCCACGGAGCCAAGCAGGGAGCTGGAGCTGCTCCACACCCTCCGAGCTGACTCTGGAATTCCTCACCGACTGGAAATTCTGGAGTTCCACCAAGGTCTTCTTGTCCACCACCACCTGGCCTTTGAGCTTGCAGTGGAAAGCCTCCTCCACGCGCCGCTGGGATGGGAGCTCCTGCAGGGACAGCAGCAGTGGGGGCAGCTGGCTGGGATGGGCTGGAATGGCCAGGGAGGCTCGGTGCTCCATGGCTTCTGAGGGGAAAAAGGCAATAAAATGAAATAAAATGAAATAAAATGAAATAAAATCTTCATTTAAGGGATGTGAATGGAGCTCCTACAGGGGCAGCAGCAGCAGGGGCAGCTGGCTGGGCTGGGATGGGCTGGAATGGCCAGGGAAGCTCGGTGCTCCATGGCTTCTGAGGGGAAAAAGGCAATAAAATGAAATAAAATTAAATAAAATCTTCATTTAAGGGTCTGGTCTGTGAATGGAAGCTCCTACAGGGGCAGCAGCAGCAGTGGGGGCAGCTGGCTGGGATGGCCTGGAATGGCCAGGGAGGCTCAGTGCTCCATGGCTTCTGAGGAGAAAAAGGCAATAAAATGAAATAAAATTAAATAAAATCTTCATTTAAGGGTCTGGTCTGTGAATGGAAGCTCCTATAGGGGCAGCAGCAGCAGGGGCAGCTGGCTGGGATGGGCTGGAACGGCCAGGGAGGCTCGGTGCTCCATGGCTTCTGAGGGGAAAAAGGCAATAAAATGAAATAAAATGAAATAAAATGAAATAAAATCTTCATTTAAGGGTCTGGTCTGTGAATGGAAGCTCCTACAGGGACAGCAGCAGCGGGGGCAGCTGGCTGGGATGGGCTGGAACAGCCAGGGACCTCGGTGCTCCATGGCTTCTGAGGGGAAAAAGGCAATAAAATGAAATAAAATGAAATAAAATGAAATAAAATGAAATAAAATGAAATAAAATCTTCATTTAAGGGTCTGGTCTGTGAATGGAGCTCCTACAGGGGCAGCAGCAGCAGCGGGGGCAGCTGGCTGGGATGGCCTGGAATGGCCAGGGAGGCTCAGTGCTCCATGGCTTCTGAGGGGAAAAAGGCAATAAAATGAAATAAAATTAAATAAAATCTTCATTTAAGGGCCCAGCCTATGAAACCATTAATGTCTGGTTGGAATTCTGCACTTGGATGTTCCAGTTAAGCCCAGCAGCACTGGGGGAACATCTCTGCTTGCCAGGGGAATGCTTTGGGGTGAAGGCCTTGATTTGTCCTGGTGCTTCACCAACACAAAGCTCTTCCAGCCTTTAATATCTTTTTGGAATCTTTTATCTTTTGAAATCTTTTACCTTTTAAGATCTCCTTGAACTCTTGCAGAAGAACTTCCCTGGTGACTTCAGCCCCGGGGGCTCCTGGAGGTCCCTGAGGCCCAGGAGGTCCCGGAGGCCCAACCAGGCCTCGCTGAGGGAACAAACAAAGGAAAAAAAAAAAAATTGGGATTAAAACTAGGAAACTGCAGGAAAATCCAACAGGGAAATCAGCAACGTGAGGGGGTTTGTTCCCAGAAAATTCCTGTGTCCTCAAATTAACCACAGGGAAGGAAATCATTACAAGAATCCAAGATTGGCCAAGCAGCAAAGTGCAGCATGACCGAGCGTCGCTCGGCTCATTAATTTGAAATGAATCACTTGTCTGCACTTGGATTAATTTATCCTTTGGGATACTGATGCCTGAAGTTGGAGCTTTGATGTTTTTCAGGGTTCTGTGCTGCTCTCAGCCTCACATTCAGGGGCACTCAGCTGTGCACAGAGCAGGGACACAAAACAAATCCTGCTCCTGCTGCACACCAAGGACAACTTTCAGCCCAAAAACACAAACAAGGGTGGCTGGAGAGAGAAAACAACAAGGATGGGACCTCACAACCTGCAGCTGGAATTGGACAATTAAACCCCAATGTGCAAATGGACCAAAAGTTATAAAAGTGTGAGACCTTGTGACCATTTGTCAATTTTGTGCCCATTTTGTGCCCATTTTGTGTCCATTTTGTGCCCATTTTGGATCCACCTCGAGTGCAGCCCTGCCCAGTCTCTTGTCCTGCCCAAGGTGTTCCCTTAAATCCCTTTCAATAAATCTCTGCTTTATTCTCCAGCTCTGCCCAGCCTCTGTTCCAGCTCAGCCTTCCCAAGGCATCAATATTTCCACTTTATCTCTTGGAAGGAGAAGAAAAACACAGATTTAATGTTGACTGAGCAGGGAAAACAACCCAAAAGAAAGGCCCAGTCCCAGAGCAGCTCCAAACTCCCACCTCTCCTCTCCCAAAGCGAGAAGGCTCAAACTTCTCCAAAAACCAGAGAAATTAAACACACAAAAAAAAAAAAAAAATTGGCAACTCAACACTCCCCAGGCTGGGAAAAGCTGGAGGATGGAAAAGCTGGAACCCTGAGGAGGAGCAGCAGGAAGGGAAACCATGGGAGTTCAAACCCCACCAATTTCTTGTCTTTCCCTTTGCATCTCCTCTTGGAATTGCTGCCGTCGTCCGGGCGGTGCACAAAGGAGATCCAGGTCCTCCGGGGGTCGGTGATCCGGGGCTCTGCAGGCTCCAGGAGCTGTGGAGACACCAGGACAAAGCTGCTGGCATTGTTTGGCCTCTGAGGATGCCAAAAAAAATCCAGCCCAGGTTGTTCCTGCTGCTTTTGGAGGACACTTGAGGGATCAGGGAGAGGCAAAAGTGCTGAAAATCCCTCAGAGATCATCTTCTAATCCTCTGAAATTCCATGGAAACCCACCCAGGTGCTCAGAGGATGCAAAAATCCAGGTCTGGATCGTTCTGCTGCTTTTGTAGGACATTTGAGGGATCAGGGAGAGCCAAAAGTGCTGAAAATCCCTCAGAGATCATCTTCTAATCCTCTGAAATTCCATGGAAACCCACCCAGGTGCTCAGAGGATGGAAAAAAATCCAGCCCGGGTTCATTCTGCTGCTTTTGGAGGATACTTGAGGGATCAGGGAGAGCCAAAAGCTCTGAAAATCCCTCAGGGATCTTCTAATCCTCTGAAATTCCACCTAGATGTCTGGAAAACCCACCTAGATGTCCAGAAGATGGAAAAAAATCCAGCCCAGGCTGTTCCTGCTGCTTTTGGTGGACATTTGAGGGATCAGAGTCCCTCAGAGACCTTTCCACAGCTTCTGGGACTCCCTGTCCTCTGATAATCCCCTGAAATCCCATGAAAAACCAACCCAGATGCTCAGAGGATGCAAAAATCCAGGTCTGGATCGTTCTGCTGCTTTTGTAGGACATTTGAGGGATCAGGAAGAGCCAAAAGCTCTGGAAGTCCCTCAGAGATCTTTTTCTAATCTTCTGAAATTCCACTCAGATGTTCAGAAGATGGAAAAAAACCCAGCCCAGGCTGCTCCTGCTGCTTTGGGGAGGACACTTGAGGGATCAGGAAGAGCAAAAAGCTCTTAAAGTCCCTCAGAGATCTTTTCCCAACTGCTGGGACTCCCGTTGTGTGGCCAACAGGAGCCGGCAGCCCATCCCCAAAAAAAGCAGCAGGAAAAAAAACCTCCAAAATTTTTAATGGGGAATAAACAGAAAATGGGAATTTTATTGGGAATTTTTTTTTGGTCTTGAATGGGAATTTTGATGGAGCGAAAAGGGATTTTCGAGCCCCAGACCTGCCCAACCTGAACCAATTACTCGGGATATTCCCGGGGGCAGCGCAATTGTTCCCGAATTTCTTGGGAATTGTTGGCATTCCCGGTTGCCGGAGCAACTGCCAGGCTCAATGGTCCTGATCAAAGGCAGCCCCGAGGTCACCCCGTGGGGACAGGGGGACAAATCTGTGTCACCAGGAGGATGGGGATTCCCTCCCTCCCTCCCTCCCCGCTCCCGGTCCCAAAAGCTGCCCTGAAATCCCCAAAAGCTGCCCTGAGATCCCAAAAACCCCCTCTGCTTGTTCCCAAAAATCCCATAAGAGTATCCTTAAAGGATTTGGAACAACTCCCTGGAAGTTTCCTCACTGCCCTTCCCGCTCCCAATCCTAAAACCTGCTCTGAGTTCCGCAAGGCTCTCTGTGATTCCCCAAAACCTGCTCTGAAATCTCCAAAACTGCTCTGAATTCCCCCAAACTGCTCTGAATTTCCCCAAATCTGCCCTGAAATCCCCAAATCTGCCCTGAATTCCCCAAAACCTGCTCTGAATTCCCAAAATCTGCTCTGAATTTCCCCAAATCTGCCCTGAATTCCCAAAATCTGCTCTGAATTCCTCCAAAATCTGCCCTGAATTCCCAAAATTGCTCTGAATTCCCCAAAATTGCTCTGAATTCCCCAAAATTGCTCTGAATTCCCCAAAACCTGCTCTGAAATCCCCAAATCTGCCCTGAATCCCCAAAACCTGCTCTGAATTCCCCAAATCCTGCTGTGAATTCCCCCAAATCTCCTCTGAATTCCCCAAACCTGCTCTGAAATCCCCAAAATCTGCTCTGAATTCCCAAAACCTGCCCTGAATTCCCCAAAATCTCCTCTGAATTCCCCAAACCTGCTCTGAATTCCCCAAAAATCACTCTGAATTCCCAAAAAAACCCTCACAACCAACATCCATCCCAAAGAATTCCAAACCCCTCCCTGCAACTTCTCAGCCATTCCCAACCTGGGGAAATCCTCCAAAATTTCACCCCCAAACCCCCCAAACTGAATTCACCTCCACCTGGGAAAAGCAGGGAAATCCCGTTCCAGGCAGGAATGACCTCGGGGAGGATCCCAGGACCCACCTTGGGCTGCTCCTGGCTGTTGGCCAGGGAGGTGTTCAGGGGTTCTGGGGGTTCCTTGCGGCTCTTCCTGTCCCTCCTGGCCGCTGTCACCGCCTGGGGACACAGCTGGGGACACAGCAGCCCCAGCAGCAGCAGCCAGAGCCAGCCCCCCATGCTGGGGACACGGGGGGGAATCGGATTTGTGTCCCAAAAAATCTGAATTAACCAGATTTTTAACCAGGTGGGATGATGGAGTCAGGTGGGAAATGGGCCAAAAGTGAGGAAAAATTGGATTTGTGTCCAAAAAAATCCCAAGGAACCAGGGTGGGATGAAGGAGTTAGGCGGGAAATGCTTAAAGATCAAAAAAATTGGATTCGTGTCAAAAAAATCCAAATGAATCAGGGTGGGATGAAGGAGTCAGGTGGGAAATGGGCTGAGAGTGAGGAAAAATTGGATTTGTGTCCAAAAAAATCCCAAGGAACCAGGGTGGGATGATGGAGTCAGGTGGGAAATGCTTAAAGATCAAAAATCCCAAAAAAATCCTAATGAATCAGGGTAGGATCAAGGAGTCAGGTGGGAAATGGGCTGAGAGTGAGGAAAAATCGGATTTGTGTCCAAAAAAATCCCAATGAACCAGGGTGGGAGCAAAGAGTTGGGTGAGAAGTCCTTAAAGATCAAAAAAGTCGGATTTGTGTCCCAAAAATATCCCAATGAACCAGGGTGGGATCAAGGAGTCAGGTGAGAAATGTGCCAGGAGTGAGGAAAAATTGGATTTGTGTCCCAAAAAAATCTGAATTAACCAGGGTGGGATGATGGAGTCGGGTGGGAAATGCTTAAAGATCAAAAATATTGGATTTGTCTCTGAAAAAAATCCCAATGAGCCAGGGTGGGATCAAGGAGTTGGGTGAGAAATCCTTAGAGATCAAAAATATTGGATTTGTGTCCCCAAAAATCCCAATGAATCAGGGTGGGATGATGGAGTCAGGTGGGAAATGGGCTGAGAGTGAGGAAAAATTGGATTTGTGTCCAAAAAATCCCAATGAACCAGGGTGGGATGATGGAGTTAGGTGGGAAATGCTTAAAGATCAAAAAAAAAAAAAAAAATTGGATTTGTGTCAAAAAAATCCAAATGAATCAGGGTGGGATCAAGGAGTCGAGTAGGAAATGGGCTGAGAATGAGGAAAAACTGGATTTGTGTCCCAAAAAAATCTGAATTAACCAGGGTGGGATGATGGAGTCAGGTGGGAAATGCTTAAAGATCAAAAATATTGGATTTGTGGCCAAAAAATCCCAATGAACCAGGTCAGGACCAAGGAGTCAGGTGAGAAATCCTTAAAGATTAAAAAAATTGGATTTGTGTCCAAAAAAATCCGAATTTCTTAGGTTGGGATCAAGGAGTCAGGTGGGAAATGGTTCAGGATTGAAAATAAAAACAGATTTGTGTCCAAAAAAATCCGAATTAACCAGGTCAGGAATGAGGAGCCAGGTGTGAAATCCTCCAGAAGCAACAACAACAAAAAAAAATTGGATTTTTCTCCAAAATAAAAATCCGAATGACCCAAGTCAGGATGGAGGAGCCTCCAACTGATGAAACCCAGATTTGTCTCTACGAATGAATCCAAATGAACCAGGTGAGAAGGAGCCAAAAAAAAAAAGAAAATCCAAATTTCAGGAGGATCCAAGCAGCCAGGAGCGAAATCCTTTGGGTCCAAAAAAAAAATAAAAATAAAAATAAAAATCTGGATTTGTGTCCAAAAAAAAATCCAAATTTCAGGAGGATCCGAGGGAAACCCCCCCGAAAATCCCAAATTCCAGGAGGATCTGAGGCCAATCCCCCAGCACTGATATAAAATCAGATTTCTGTCCAAAAAAAATCCAATTTTCAGGAGGATCCGAGGGAAACCACCCCAAAAATCCCAAATTCCAGGAGGATCTGAGGCCAATCCCCCAGCACTGATACAAAATCAGATTTGTGTCCAAAAAAAATCCAAATTTCAGGAGGATCTGAGGGAAACCCCCCCAGCACTGATATAAAATCAGATTTCTGTCCAAAAAATTCCCAAATTTCAGGAGGATCCGAGGGAAACCGCCCCAAAAATCCCAAATTCCAGGAGGATCCGAGCAGCTCCTCAGGATGGAGAAGCTGGAGATGAATTTCTTTGGAATTCCGGACCCCAAAACCTGGCTTAAAGTGCCCCCAAATCTGGCTTAAAACTGGTTTTACTCTGCCCCCTAAATCCGGTTTAAAACTGTTCTTAAAGGCACCCAGCAGTCCCAAATCCGGCTTGAAACTGGTTTTATTCTTTCCTCCTAAATCCGATTTAAAACTGGTTTTATTCTGTCCCCCTAAATCCGACTTGGAACCGGTTTTAAAGGCGCTCAGCGCCCCCAAAGCCAGGCTTAAACCCGGTTTTACTCTGCCCCTGCTGACCCCCTTAATCTGGCCTGAAACCGGTTTTACTCTGTCCCCTCTGCTCCCCCCGAATCGGATTTAAAACCGGTTTTAGAGGCTTGAAACTGGTTTTAAAGGCGCTCAGTCCCCCCCAGGCCGGGTTTAAAGCCGGGCAGGGGAGCCCGGGCGGGGATTTGCCCCCGAGCTCGGCTCAGCGCGGCCGGGGCTCCGTCCCATCCCTTCCCTCGGGAATGCGCTCCAGGGATGGATCCTCATCCTTGGCTCTGGGCATTCCGGGGAATGGGGAGCCGGGGGAAGGCGAGCATGGCAGCCCAGCCTGGCGGGGAGAAGCCGGATGCCTGGCACCCTGAAAGAAATCCCTGGCACCCCAAAAATAAATCCCTGACACCCCAAAAACAAATCCCTGACACCCCAAAAATAAATTCCTGACACCCCAAAAATAAATCCCTCAGATCCCAAAAACAAATCCCTGAGACCCCAAAAATAAATCCCTCAGATCCCAAAAAATAAATCCCTGACACCCCAAAACCAAATCCCTCAGATCCCAAAAAACAAATCCCTCCGATCCCAGAAATAAATCCCTCAGTTCCCAAACCCCAAATCTTTCACTTCCAAAAAACAAACCCCTGACACCCCGAAAACAAATCCCTGAGACCCCAAAACCAAATCCCTCAGATCCCAAAACCCAAACCCCTCAGATCCCAAAAAGCAAATCCCTCAGATTCCCAAAAATAAATCCCTCAGATCCCAAAACACAAATCCTTCCCTTCCAAAAAACAAATCCCTGACACCCCAAAAATGAAATCCCTGACACCCCAAAACCCAAATCCCCCAGATCCCAAAATTCCAGCCGGGGAGAAGCGAAACCTCCGCGAGTTGTCCCCGAGTCCGTGAGCAGCAGGTGAAGCTTTCCCGAGGTTTTTTCCTCCTTTCCCGAGGTTTCTCCTCCTTTCCCGAAGTTTTTCCTCCTTTCCCGAGGTTTCTCCTCCTTTCCCGAGGGTTTTTCCTCCTTTCCCGAAGTTTTTCCTCCTTTCCCGAGGTTTTTCCCTCCTTTCCCGAAGTTTTTTCCTCCTTTCCCGAGTTTTTCCCTCCTTTCCCGAGGTTTTTCCCTCCTTTCCCAGCTTTCCCCCAAGGACGAGCAGCAAATCCCGGAGCTGCCGGGGTGGATGGGAGGGAGGATTTTACATCCCAATCCTCCTCCTCCTCCTCCTCTCCGGGCAGAATTCCCGATCTTCCCGAAGCTCTGATTCCTGCCGGCTTCTCCTCCCAGCGCTCCTTTCCCGGAGGAGTTTCCATCAACTCCAAGAAAAAGGAGGAAAAAAAAAAACCCAGGAAGAAAAAAAAAAAGGAGCGAGGAGGAGCTGAGATGTTAATGAGCTGTCAAAGCGCCTCTCCTCACATTCCCATGAAATTCCCAGATAATGGAGCGGCCCAGGCGGAGCGGGATGGATTCGCTGCCCGTGCCCCGCTCCCGCCCAGGGAATTCCAGCTTTTCTTGGGAATTCTCAGCGCTGCGGGGAGATCCAGCCCCGGAGGGATTCCTGCTGGGATGGGGCAGAATTCCCCATTTGTTTGCTGGTTTGGATGGGGCAGAATTCCTGGTTGGATGTGGCAGGATTCCTACTTTGTTTCCCAGTCTGAGGTGTTCCATTCCCAGTTTGGACAGGGCAGAATTCCCAGTTTATTTCCCAGTCTGGATGTTGCAGAATTCCCAATTCATTTCCCAGTTTGGGGTGTTCCATTCCCAGTTTGGATGTGGAAAAATTCCCAATTTATTTCCCAGTTTGGGATGTTCCCTGTCCAATTTTCCCAGTTTGGATGTGGCAGAATTCCCAATTTATTTCCCTGTCTGGATGTGGCAAAATTCCCAAATTTATTTCCCAGTCTGAGATGTTCCATTCCCAGTTTGGACAGGGCAGAATTCCCAATTTATTTCCCAGTTTGGGATGTTCCATTCCCAGTTTGGATGTTGCAGAATTCCCAATTTATTTCCCAGTTTGAGGTGTTCCATTCCCAGTTTGGACAGGGCAGAATTCCCAATTTATTTCCCAGTTTGGACAGGGCAGAATTCCTGATTTATTTCCCAATCTGGATGTGGCAGAATTCCCAGTTTATTTCCCAGTTTGAGGTGTTCCATTCCCAGTTTGGAATGTTTCAGAATTCCCACTTTATTTCCCTGTCTGGATATTGCAGAATTCCCAATTCATTTCCCAGTTTGGGGCGTTCCCTGTCCAATTTTCCCAGTTTGGATGTGGCAGAATTCCCACTTTATTTTCAGTTTGGGGTGTTCCATTCCCAGTTTGGACACAGCAGAATTCCTGATTTATTTCCCAGTCTGAGGTGTTCCATTCCCAGTTTGGAATGTTGCAGAATTCCCAATTCATTTCCCAGTTTGGGGTGTTCCATTCCCAGTTTGGATGTGGCATAATTCCCAGTTTATTTCCCAGCCTGGATGTGGCAGAATTCCCAATTCATTTCCCAGTTTGAGGTGTTCCATTCCCAGTTTGGATGTGGCAGAATTCCCAATTTATTTCCCAGTTTGGATGTGGCAGAATTCCCAAATTTATTTCCCAGTTTGAGGTGTTCCATTCCCAGTTTGGAATGTTTCAGAATTCCCAATTTATTTCCCAGTTTGGGGTGTTCCATTCCCAGTTTGGAATGTTTCAGAATTCCCAGTTTATTTCCCAATCTGGATGTGGCAGAATTCCCAATTCATTTCCCAGTTTGAGTTGCTCCATTCCCAGTTTGGACAGGGCAGAATTCCCAATTCATTTCCCAGTTTGAGGTGTTCCATTCCCAGTTTGGACAGGGCAGAATTCCCAATTCATCTCCCAGTCTGGAGAATTCCCAATCCCATTTTCCCACCCCCCCTGCTCTCAGCAGCTGAATTCCTCCCCAAGAACAGAATTCCAAGATTTTTCACCCAAGGGATCTCTGGATGTGCTCAGACACCACCAAATATTCCCATTTTTCCCCCAAAAAACCCCAGATCCTGCCACAGGAGAAAAACCCAAAGGTTGAAAATCCCAGGATTTGAAGATTTTTATGCATCCAGTGAGGGGAAAAAAAAATTTCCTTTATTATCCCCAATTCCTGATATAAATTCCAATAAATCCTGGCAGCCCAGGGACGATTGGATTTCCTTGGATTTTGCAAGGATTGGTGGGTGGGGAGGAAAATTTTATGGAGCAGAAGGAAAATTTTGGGGAGCAGGAGGAAAATTTTGGATCTGCAGCTGGGGGAAACCGAGGCACAAAAAAATCTGAGCACAAAACCTGAGAAAAATTTGGGTTTTTTTCTTTTTCCCAGTGTTTTCGCACTAAAACCAGAATTTGGGAAGGGGAAAAAAAACCCCAAAATAAAAACAAAACAAAACAAACCCCAAAACCAAAACCAACCAAACAACCAAAAAAAAAAACCCAAAAGCAAAATGAAAAAACCCAAACAAATTAAAAAAAAAACCCCAAAAACAAACGGAAAAAAACCCCAGGAATTTGGGAAGAGACAAAACAAAACAAAACAAAACAAAACAAAACCAACAAAAAAAACCCAAAACACTCCCAAAAGTAAAAACAAAAAACCCAAACAAATTAAAAAAAAAAAACACAAAAAAAAAAACAAAAAAACAAACAAACAAACAAACAAAAAACCCCAAAAAACAAAAATAAATGGAAAAACCCCCAGGAATCTGGGGAAGGGAAAAAACCAAAAAATAATAATAAAAAAACCCAACCAAAACCAAAACAAAACACCACCCACAAAACAAACAAAAAAAGCAACAAAAAAAAACCCCAAAAAGCAAAAACTAAAACCCCAAACAAATAATAAATAAAAAAAAAAAATACAAACCCCAAAAAACCCCAACCAAAAACCAAAAACAAACGGGAAAACCCCCAGGAATCTGGGAAGGGAAAAAACCAAAAAACCAAAAAAAAAACCACAAAAAACCCCCACAGAAAACCACAAAAAAAACCCAAAACCCAAAAAAAAAAAAAAAAAAAAAACCCCAAAAAAAAATAACCCCAAAAAAACCAAACAATTTTTTGAAAAAAACCCCAAAACAAAAGGAAAAAAACCCCGAATTTGTGAAGCAGAACCCCGCTCGGTACCCGGGCCCAGCACCCCGCGGGTTAAGCGCGGCTCCTCCCCCCGGCCCGGGGCCGCATTCCGGGCGGGCCGCGGCTCCCGGGCCCGGCTCAATGTTTAACTTTGCCTGGCGCCTTCCTCAGGCCCGGCCGCGATCTGTGGGAGCGCTCCCGATGACAATTTAATGGGATCATCCGTCACAGCCTGGATTTTATGGGATCGGCCCGATTTAATGGGATCGTCCCTCACGGCCCTGATTTAATGGGATTGTCCCTCACAGTGCTGATTTAATGGGATTGTCCCTCACAGCCCCGATTTCATGGGATCGTCCCTCACAGCCCCGATTTAACGGGATTGTCCCTCACAGCCCCGATTTAATGGGGTCATACCGATTTAATGGGATCGTCCCTCACAGCCCCGATTTAATGGGATCGTCCCGATTTCATGGGATCGTCCCTCACAGCCCCGAATTAATGGGATCGGCCCTCACGGCCCCGATTTAATGGGATCGGCCCTCACGGCCCCGATTTCATGGGATTGTCCCTCACAACCCCGATTTAATGGGATCAGCCCTCACAGCCCCGATTTAATGGGATCGTCCCGATTTAATGGGATTGTCCCTCACAGTGCTGATTTAATGGGATCGTCCCTCACAGCCCCGATTTAACGGGATCGGCCCTCACAGCCCCGATTTAATGGGATCGTCCCTCACAGCCCCGATTTAATGGGATCGTCCCTCACAGCCCTGATTTCATGGGATCGTCCCTCACAGCCCCGATTTAATGGGATCGGCCCTCACAGCCCCGATTTAATGGGATCGGCCCTCACAGCCCCGATTTAATGGGATCATCTGTCACAGCCCGGATTTAATGGGCTCGTCCCTCACAGCCCCGATTTAACGGGATCGTCCCTCACAGCTCCAATTTAATGGGATCGTCCCTCACGGCCCCGATTTCATGGGATCGTCCCTCACAGCCCCGATTTAATGGGATCGTCCCGATTTAATGGGATCGTCCCTCACAGCCCCGATTTAATGGGATCGTCCCTCACAGCTCCGATTTAATGGGATCGTCCCTCACGGCCCCGATTTAATGGGATCGTCCCTCACGGCCCCGATTTAATGGGATCGTCCCTCACAGCCTCGATTTAATGGGATCGTCCCTCACAGCCCCGATTTAATGGGATCGTCCCTCACGGCTCTGATTTAATGGGATTGTCCCTCACGGCCCCAATTTAATGGGATCGTCCCTCACAGCCTCGATTTAACGGGATCGTCCCTCACGGCCCCGATTTAATGGGATCGTCCCTCACAGCCCCGATTTAACGGGATCGTCCCTCACGGCCCCGATTTAATGGGATCGTCCCTCACGGCCCCAATTTAATGGGATCGGCCCTCACAGCCCCGATTTAATGGGATCGGCCCTCACAGCTCCGATTTAATGGGATCGTCCCTCACGGCCCCGATTCCATGGGATCGTCCCTCACAGCCCCGATTTCATGGGATCGTCCCGATTTAATGGGATCGTCCCTCACAGCCCCGATTTAATGGGATCGTCCCTCACAGCCCCGATTTAATGGGATCGTCCCTCACAGCCCTGATTTCATGGGATCGTCCCTCACAGCCCCGATTTAATGGGATCGGCCCTCACAGCCCCGATTTAATGGGATCGGCCCTCACAGCCCCGATTTAATGGGATCATCTGTCACAGCCCGGATTTAATGGGCTCGTCCCTCACAGCCCCGATTTAACGGGATCGTCCCTCACAGCTCCAATTTAATGGGATCGTCCCTCACGGCCCCGATTTCATGGGATCGTCCCTCACAGCCCCGATTTAATGGGATCGTCCCGATTTAATGGGATCGTCCCTCACAGCCCCGATTTAATGGGATCGTCCCTCACAGCTCCGATTTAATGGGATCGTCCCTCACGGCCCCGATTTAATGGGATCGTCCCTCACGGCCCCGATTTAATGGGATCGTCCCTCACAGCCTCGATTTAATGGGATCGTCCCTCACAGCCCCGATTTAATGGGATCGTCCCTCACGGCTCTGATTTAATGGGATTGTCCCTCACGGCCCCAATTTAATGGGATCGTCCCTCACAGCCTCGATTTAACGGGATCGTCCCTCACGGCCCCGATTTAATGGGATCGTCCCTCACAGCCCCGATTTAACGGGATCGTCCCTCACGGCCCCGATTTAATGGGATCGTCCCTCACGGCCCCAATTTAATGGGATCGGCCCTCACAGCCCCGATTTAATGGGATCGTCCCTCACGGCCCCGATTTAACGGGATCGTCCCTCACAGCCCCGATTTAACGGGATCGTCCCTCACGGCCCCGCCGGGCCCGGGGCCAGCGCCGCGCTCCCGGGCAGAGACGGGGAAAATCCGGATCCAGGCCGGGCTTGGGCAGGCCTGAGCCTAATCCCGGCTGGGGTTTTGGTAAAATCCAGCTCCAGGCTGGGTTTAAGCATTCCCAATCCAAATCCCAACTGGAATTTTGGGAAAATCCAGCTCCAGATTTTAACTGGACATTTGGGAATTTTTCCCCACAGGAAGGGAGGTGCAAATTGGAAATTTGAGAAATTTTCCCCACAGGAATGAAGATTTTAATTGGATATTTGGAAATTTGGGAATTCCTTCCCACAGGAATGAAGATTTTAATTCAATATTTGGGAATTTGGGAATTTCTTCCCACAGGAATGAAGATTTTAATTGGATATTTGGGAATTTGGGATTTTTTTCCCACAGGAATGAAGATTTTAATCGGATATTTGGGAATTTCTTCCCACAGGAAAGAGGATTTTAATTGGATATTTGGGATTTTTTCCCCACAGGAATGACAATTTTCATTGGATACTTGGGAATTTGGGAATTTCTTCCCACAGGAATGAAGATTTTAATTGAGTATTTGGGATTTGGGAATTTTTTTTCCAACAGAAATGGCTCAAGTTGGATATTTGGGAATTTTTTCCCCACAGAACTGAAGATTTTAATGGGATATTTGGGATTTTTTTTTTTTTGGCAGAACTTGGAAAAAATCGTGTGGAACCGGGAAGAAATGGAGAAAAAAACGGGCAAAAAATGGGATTCCCAAAACTGCCAGAGCTCCAAACACCCCAGGATTTGGGGATAATCCCATAAAAAAGTTTCTCCAGGGAATTCGCACATTCCCAGATCTGTCAGAACTCCAGGAAATTTGGGATCATTCCCAGCTCGGGATTTTTCCTGGATTCCCCAAATCCCCGCTCCAGCCCCCAATTCCCGACACGGCGGCGCCATCTCGTGGCCGATCCCATAAAAAAACCCGAAATTCGGAAAAAAAAATTCCCAAATTAAAAGGAATAATTAGAATTATTAACAAAGAAGCGAAGCTGCAAATTCCCGACTGCAAAAAGGCCAAGAGGCAAAAAAAGCGGTTTTTAAATCCTTTTTATTTCCCAGCTGAATTTTTCCCCATTTCCATTTTCTTCCCAAGGTATTTATTGTTTTTTCTTCCCAACAAAAAGCCCCAGCAGGTGGATTTTCCAAGGATGTTTATCCCCCTCACCAAAAACAAAAAAAATCCAATTTTTTTCCCTCCCCAAAACTGAAAAAGTGAATCCAAAACCAAGGCTGGATGTGGGAATTCCCACTAAAATCCCAAAGTTGGGGTTTTTTTTTAATTTTTATTTTTATTTTTCCTCTTCCTGCCATTTAGTGAGAATTTTGGCAAAACCTTTGGAATTCTTTCCTTCCCGTTCATCGCCGTGGAGTGGAAAGGCAGGGATGGGGATTTAGTGGAAATAAAAATCCCAAATTTTCCACCCAAAAAAATCCCATTCCAGGAAGTCCCATTCATCCTGAATTAAAAACTCAATGGAATAAAAAAATCTGCTGAAGATTTTCCAAATTTCAAAGCAGAGATTGAAGAGAAACTCCAGAAATCCAAGAGGGTCACCAACAGTGCTTGGACTTCTCAACCCCAAATCCCAACACAACCCAGGAAGGGCCAAAAAATCCCCAAATTTTGCACTTCAAGGTCCCATTCCAGAAAGTCTCATTCATCCTGAATTAAAAACTCAATGGAATTAAAAAATCTGCTGAAGATTTTCCAAATTTCAAAGCAGAGATGAGGAGAACTCTACAAACCAATGTGGGTCACCAACAGTGTTTGGACTTCTCAATCCCAAATCCCACCAAAACCCAGGAAGGGCAAAAATCCCAAATTTTCCACCCAAAGAATCCCATTCAGCCTGAATTAAAAACTCAATGGAGTCAAAATTTGCTGAAGATTTTCCAAATTTCAAAGCAGAGATGGAGGAGAACTCTACGAACCAAAGTGGGTCACCAACAAAGCTTGGACTTCTCACCAGCAGCAAAACCCAAAACCCCACCACACCCCAAGAAGGGCAAAAAAACCCCCAAATTTTCCACCCATCTTGAACTCAATAGAGTCAAAATTTTGAAATAATTTTTTTCTCAAAATGAAGATTTTTACTGAGGATTTTCCAATTTTTAAAACCGAGATGGAGGAGAACCACCAATCAATGTGAGTCACCAGCAAAGCTTGGACTTCCCAACCCAAAACCCCACCATAACCCAGGAAGGGCAAAAAAACCCCAAATTTTCCACCCAATGAGTCCCATTCCGAAGAGTTTCATTGATCCTGAATTGAAAACTCAACGGAGTCAACATTTGCTGAAGATTTTCCAAATTTCAAAGCAGAGATGGAGGAGAACTCTACAAACCAAAGTAGGTCACCAACAACGCTTGGACTTCCCAACCCAAAAACCCCACCACAACCCAGGAAGGGCAAAAAAACCCCAAATTTTCCACCCAATGAGCTTCATCAATCCTCTATTAAAAACTCAACGGAGTCGAACTTTGTTGAAGATTTTTCCATTTTCAAACCACAGCTGGAGAACTCCACAACCCAACGCGGCTCCTCACCGACGCTCTACCCCAAAACCCCACCACGACCCGGGGAGGGCACAAAACCCCAAATCTCCCACCCGTAGAGTCCCGCTCACCCCAAAAGCCCCACTAAAATTTGGTCTTTGAGGTGAGGGGGGAGATTCCTTTTCCCCCCCTCACTCCTGTGCTATGCTCCTCAGGACGTACTTGACTGTGTAGGCGAAGGCGGCGAAGCCCACGATGACAAACAAGTTTGCCAGGGCTCCCCCCAAGAGTCCGTGGTTCCAAATTTCCCACCCAAAGAGTCCCACTCAGCGTGAATTAAAAACTCAACGGAGTCAAAATTTGGTGAAGGTTTTCCAAATTTCAAAGCAGAGATGGAGGAGAACTCTACAAACCAAAGTGGGTCACCAACAACGCTTGGACTTCTCAACCCAAAACCCCACCACAACCCAGGAAGGGCAAAAGTCCCACGTTTTCCACCCAATGAGTCCCATTCCGAAGAGTTTCGTTGATCCTGAATTAAAAACTCAACTGAGTCAACATTTTTTGAAGATTTTTCCATTTTCAAACCACAGCTGGAGAACTCCACAACCCAACGCGGCTCCTCACCGACGCTCTACCCAAAAACCCCACCACGACCCGGGGAGGGCACAAAACCCCAAATCTCCCACCCGTAGAGTCCCGCTCACCCCAAAAGCCCCACTAAAATTTGGTCTTTGATGGGGGGGAGATTCCTTTTCCCCCCCTCACTCCTGTGCTATGCTCCTCAGGACGTACTTGACTGTGTAGGCGAAGGCGGCGAAGCCCACGATGACAAACAAGTTCGCCAGGGCTCCCCCCAAGAGTCCGTGGTTCCAAATTTCCCACCCAAAGAGTCCCATTCACCCTGAATTGAAAACTCAGTGGAGTCAAAATTTCCTGAAGATTTTCCAAATTTCAAAGCAGAGATGGAGGAGAACTCTACAAACCCAAGTGGGTCACCAACAATGCTTGGACATCTCAACCCCAAATCCCACCACAACCCAGGAAGGGCAAAAGTCCCACGTTTTCCACCCAATGAGTCCCATTCACCCTGAATTGAAAACTCAACGGAGTCAGAATTTGGTGAAGATTTTCCAAATTTCAGAGCAGAGATGGAGGAGAACTCTACAAACCAAAGTGGGTCACCAACAATGCTTGGACTTCTCACCAGCAGCAAAACCCAAAACCCCACCACAACCCAGGGAGGGCAAAAAAACCCCCAAATTTCCTCAATTAAAAACTCAACGGAGTCAAACTTTGTTGAAGATTTTTCCATTTTCAAACCACAGCTGGAGAACTCCACAACCCAACGCGGCTCCTCACCAACGCTCTACCCAAAAACCCCACCACGACCCGGGGAGGGCACAAAACCCCAAATCTCCCACCCGTAGAGTCCCGCTCACCCCAAAAGCCCCACTAAAATTTGGTCTTTGAGGTGAGGGGGGATTCCTTTTCCCCCCCCTCACTCCTGTGCTATGCTCCTCAGGACGTACTTGACTGTGTAGGCGAAGGCGGCGAAGCCCACGATGACAAACAAGTTCGCCAGGGCTCCCCCCAAGAGTCCGTGGTTCCTGTGGGGCTGCTGCAGCCCCCCGGGGTGCCCCGGGGCCAGGGCCACGTGCCCGTGGAGCAGGGGGTGCCCGTTGTGCCCAAAGTGGGCGTCCCCGTCCGGCACCACGTCGGGGAGAGGCAGGGAGGGAGGTCTGGAGCTCAGCTCGTCCTGTGCTTTCTGCTTTTGTTTGATTTCCTGCAGCGGGGAGAGAGAAAATTCAATGGGGAAGTGGAATTTGGGGTGATTTGGGGACTTTGTTTGCAGGGCCAAAGAGAAAATTCAATGGGGAAGTGGAATTTGGGGTGATTTGGGGGCTTTTGCTTGCAGGGCCAAAGAGAAAATTCAATGGGGAAGTGGAATTTGGGGTGATTTGGGGGCTTTTGTCTGATTTCTTGCAGAGGGGAGAGAGAAAATTCAATGGCAAAGTGGAATTTGGGGTGATTTGGGAGCTTTTGTTTGATTTCCTGCAGAGGGGAGAGAGAAAATTCAGTGGGAAAGTGGAATTTGGGGGCTTTTGTTTGATATCCTGTGAAAGGGGAGAAAACTGAATGGTGAGAAGTGGAAATTGGGATGATCTGGGGGCTTTTCTTTGATTTTCTAGAAAAGGAGAGGAGAAAATTCAAAGGTGAGAAGGGAAATTGAGATGATTTGGGGGCTTTTGTTTGATTTCCTGCAGTGGGAAAGAAGAAATTCAATGGGAAAGTGGAATCTGGGGTGATTTGGAGGCTTTTGTGTGCACAGCCAAAAAGAAAATTCAGTGGGAAAGTGGAAATTGGGGTGATTTGGAGGTTTTTGTTTGATTTCCTGCAGGGGGGAGAGAGAAAATTCAATGGGAAAGTGGAATTTGGGGTGATTTGGGGGCTTTTGTTCTGATTTCCTGCAGAGGGGAGAGAGAAAATTCAGTGGGAAAGTGTAATTTGGGGGCTTTTGGCTTTTCTTTGATTTTCTGTAGAGGGAAAGAGAAAATTCAGTGGGAAAGTGGAATTTGTGATGATTTGGTGACTTTTGTTCTATTTCCTGGAAAAGGGGAGGAGAGAATTCAAAGGTGAGAAGGGAAATTGAGATTATTTGGGGGCTTTTGCTTGAGTTCCTGCAGAGAGGAAGAGAAAGTTCAGTTATGAACTGAATTTGTGGTGATTTGGGGGTTTTTATTTCATTTCCCAGCTCCTCCAAACTGCTTGAGTCAAACAACCACTGCCCAAAAATTTGGCCATTTGATTTTTCATTTCCTAAGATCTTTTTTTTTTTCAGAAATGAGAAATTCCTGCATGCCCAGCTTATTTTGAACAGAAGACATTAAAAAAATAATTAAGGAAGCAATTCCTGAAATGCCAGGAATTCAGGAAAATCTGAATTCCTGTAGGAACAGGAATTAAAGCTGAAATTACACACACACACAAAAATTACAAAAGTCTCTTTTTCCCCACTCTCCTGCAGTCTTTACTCAGTGGGAATTATTCAGAATTAAAACCTTGGGAAAGGTTTCCAAAATCAAATCAACCCCCAGGCTGGGAAAATCCTGAACAAGAGAAAAAGCCCAGAAAATGGAATTTTGGGTAGGAAAAAAAATGAATAATTCATGAAATATTTTCCTTACCTCCACCACTTCAGGGAAGAGCTCACAGAAGACTTTATCTTTTAAATTAAATGCTAAGCTCTGTGCAGCCAGCTGCCTTTTCTGGGGGAAGAAAAAGCAGATTTTTCAGCAATTTCATCCAAATTCAATTCGTTTCTTTCAATGCCACCCCTGATTTCCCACAGGAACGGTGCAAACCTCGCCCCGAGTGGATTTTAACATTTCAAACCTCAACTTTGTGAGGATTATGGACTGAAAAGGATGTTTATAGAGAGAAAATTGCTTAATTTTTATCATCTTGTGGATCTGTGGGAGAGGCTGGAAAGAGGAAGCAAATCCCAAGCAGGATTCATCCCTGAGATCTCCCAAATTCCAAAAGCTTCCCAAATTCCCAAAGCTCCCCAAGAGGTTTTTAACACTTCAAACCTCAAATTTGTGAGCATTTTTCACTAAAATTTCTGTTTATAGAGACAAATTCTGATCATTTTTAATCCTGTAGGGGATCAAGATCAAGGAAAAAGGAACCAAATCCCAAGCAGGCTGCATCCCTGAGATCTCCCAAACTCCCAAAGCTTTCCCAAAATCCCAAATCCTCCCAAATTCCCAAAGCTTCAAACACCAAATATCTGAGCATTTTTCACTACAACTGATGTTCATAGATGGAAATTTTGTTCATTTTTGATCCTGTGGGATCAGGTAAAAGGCTGGCAACCCCAACCAGGCTTTATCCCAAATTCCCAAAGATGCCAAAATTCCCAAATTATCCCAAATTCCCAAAGCTTCAAACACCAAATATTTGAGCATTTTTCACTACAATTGATGTTCACAGACAGAAATTTTGGTAATTTTTGAGTAAAGGTAAAAGGCTGGGAACCCCAACCAGGCTTTATCCCAGATTCTCCCAAATTCCCAAAGCTCTCCCAAATTCCCAAAGCTTCAAACACCAAATATTTGAGCATTTTTCACTACAACTGATGTTCACAGACAGAAATTTTGGTAATTTTTGAGTAAAGGTAAAAGGTAAAAGGCTGGCAACCCCACGCAGCCTTTATCCCAGATTCTCCCAAACTCCCAAATTATCCCAAATTCCCAAAGCTTCAAACACCAAATATTTGAGCATTTTTCACTACAACTGATGTTCACAGACAGAAATTTTGGTAATTTTTGATCCTGTGGGATCAGGTAAAAGGCTGGCAACCCCACGCAGGCTTTATCCCAGATTTTCCCAAACTCCCAAATTATCCCAAAATCCCAAATTTTCCCAAATTCCCAAAGCTTCAAACACCAAATATTTGAGCTTTTTTCACTACAACTGATGTTCATAGATGGAAATTTTGGTTATTTTTGAACCTGTAGGATCAGGTAAAAGGCTGGCAACCTCAACCAGGCTTTATCCCAGATTCTCCCAAACTCCCAAATTATCCCAAATTCCCAAATTATCCCAAATTCCCAAAGCTTCAAACACCAAATATTTGAGCATTTTTCACTACAACTGATGGTCACAGACAGAAATTTTGGTAATTTTTGAGTAAAGGTAAAAGGTAAAAGGCTGGGAACCCCAACCAGGCTTTATCCCTGTGATCTCCCAAACTCCCAAAGCTTTCCCAAATTCCCAAAACTTTCCCAAATTCCCAAAACTTCAAACATCAAATATCTGAGCATTTTTTCACTACAATTGATGTTCATAGATGGAAATTTTGGTTATTTTTGATCCTGTGGGATCAGGTAAAAGGCTGGCAACCCCACGCAGGCTTTATCCCAGATTTTCCCAAATTCCCAAATCATCCCAAATTCCCAAATTTTCCCAAATTCCCGAGGCTCTGGGACTCACAGTGAACTCAGAGGTCTCGATGCTGCCCAGGGTGGGCCCTTTCTCCACCATGAAGCTCAGCAGCCCTGTCAGGATGGTGGACACCGACCAGGCTGGGTTCCAGGTGTCCGGGTGGAAATCCGTGATGGAAAGACACAACCTTCCCAAAAAAAAAACCCAAAAAAAACCCCAAAAACAAGGCAGGAACAGAGGAATTTGGGATGGGACAGAGCTGGGATGGGAATGGTTGGAATGTTGGGAAGGAGCCCTTACCTTGTGTTGCACTTGAACCTTCCATTGGGGGTGATCATATAAATACTGGGAGGTTTGAAAGGGAATTCTCGAGGGAAGATTAATTTGCCGTGGTAATATCCACCTGGGGGGATTTATAATTGCTGTTAATTGGATCTCATCAATCATTCCCAGCCCCTGTTCCCACCATTGTTCCTTTGCTTTGTTCCTTCTCCTAAACTAGCCCAAAAAAATGGATTAATAAATGATATTTCGTAAGTAATTCTCACTCCGATTCCAATTCCCAGCCCTGATTCCCCTGCTTTATTCCATCTCCTGAATGTCCCAAAAAAATGGGTTAAAAATGATTTTTCATAAATAATTCCCATCCCCAATTCCCATGCTTTATTCCTTCTCTAAAACTACCTTAAAAAATGGGTTAAATAAATGATATTTTGTAGGTAATTCCCAGTCTAATTCCAATTCCCAGCCCTGATTCCCCTGCTTTATTCCATCTCCTGAATGTCCCAAAAAAATGGGTTAAAATGACTTTTCATAAATAATTCCCATCCCCAATTCCCATCCCCAATTCCCTTGCTTTATTCCTTCTCCTAAACTACCCCAAAAATGGATTAATAAATGATATTTCATAAGTAATTCTCACTCTAATTCCAATTCCCAGCCCTGATTCCCCTGCTTTATTCCATCTCCTGAACGTCCCAAAAAAATGGGTTAAAAATGATTTTTCATAAATAATTCCCATCCCCAATTCCCTTGCTTTACTCCTTCTCTTAAACTACCCCAAAAATGGGTTAAATAAATGATATTTTGTAGGTAACTCCCAGTCTAATTCCAATTCCCAGCCCTGATTCCCCTGCTTTATTCCATCTCCTGAACATCCCAAAAATGGGTTAAAAATGATTTTTCATAAATAATTCCCATCCCAATTCCCTTGCTTTATTCCTTCTCTAAAACTACCCCAAAAATGGGTTAAATAAATGATATTTCATAAGTAATTCTCACTCCAATTCCAATTCCCAGCCCCGATTCCCCTGCTTTATTCCATCTCCTGAACGTCCCAAAAAAATGGGTTAAAAATGATTTTTCATAAATAATTCCCATCCCCAATTCCCTTGTTTTATTCCTTCTCCTAAACTACCCCAAAAATGGATTAATAAATGATATTTCATAAGTAATTCTCACTCCAATTCCAATTCTCAGCCCTGATTCCCCTGCTTTATTCCATCTCCTGAATGTCCCAAAAAAATGGGTTAAAAATGATTTTCCATAAATAATTCCCATCCCCAATTCCCCTGCTTTATTCCTTCTCTTAAACTACCCCAAAAATGGGTTAAATAAATGATATTTTGTAGGTAACTCCCAGTCTAATTCCAATTCCCAGCCCTGATTCCCCTGCTTTATTCCATCTCCTGAACGTCCCAAAAAAATGGGTTAAAATGATTTTTCATAAATAATTCCCAGCCCCAATTCCCTTGCTTTATTCCTTCTCCTAAACTACTCCAAAAATGGGTTAAATAAATGATATTTTGTAGGTAATTCCCAGTCTAATTCCAATTCCCAGCCCTGATTCCCCTGCTTTATTCCATCTCCTGAACGTCCCAAAAAAATGGGTTAAAAATGATTTTCCATAAATAATTCCCATCCCCAATTCCCTTGCTTTATTCCTTCTCCTAAACTACCCCAAAAATGGGTTAAATAATTTGTATTTCATAAATAATTCCCACCCCAATTCCAATTCCCACCCCAATTCCCATTCCCAATTCCCCTGCTTTATTCCTTCTTCTTAACTTCCCAAAAATGGGTTAAATAATTTTTATTTAGGAAATATATATTAAATTACATTTATTAACTATTCCCCTGCTTTATTCCTTCATCTTAACTTCCCAAAAACGGGTTAAATAATTTTTATTTAAGAAATATATATTAAATTACATTTAATAACTATTCCCCTGCTTTATTCCTTCTTCTTGACTTCCCAAAAATGGGTTAAATAATTTTTATTTAAGAAATGTATATTAAATTACATTTATTAACTATCCCCCTGCTTTATTCCTTCTTCTTGACTTCCCAAAAATGGGTTAAATAATTTTTATTTAGGAAATATATATTAAATTACATTTATTAACTATTCCCCTGCTTTATTCCTTCTTCTTAACTTCCCAAAAATGGGTTAAATAATTTTTATTTAAGAAATGTATATTAAATTACATTTAATAACTATTCCCCTGCTTTATTCCTTCTTCTTAACTTCCCAAAAAATGGGTTAAATAAATTTTATTTAAGAAATGTATATTAAATTACATTTATTAACTATTCCCCTGCTTTATTCCTTCTTCTTAACTTCCCAAAAATGGGTTAAATAATTTTTATTTAATAAATAAATATCAAATTACATTTATTAACTATTCCCCTGCTTTATTCCTTTTCCTAAACCACCCCAAAAATGGGCTGAATCATTTTTTTTAATCTCAGTTCACTGAGACCATTTCTGTTGTAAAAAATGGGAATTTCTCAAATTATTTTTATCATAAATCAGAGAACATTTGCTGTAAAACCTTAAGAAATTTAAGAAGAATATTTGCTTTCAGTTTAACCTGAATTTTATTTTATCAAAGCTCTTGAGAAGGGAAAAACAACTGACAGCAGCATCCCTGTTTCTTCCTCTCTCTCCCAATTTTTGGAGCTGTTTTTAGTGGGATTGTTTTGCCTTTTACCCCCTGGAATTCCTGAATTTCCCTGCCAAGCCCACGGGCAGGGATGGATTTACCTTCATAGGGGGTCAGCTCAGGGCCCCGCACCACGTAGTGCCTGGAAAACAGGGAATGGGACACTGGGAAACCACAAATATCCCAAAAAAAACACCCAGAGCAACCTCAGGCAGAGCCTCCTGCTCCACCTCCCCAGGGAGGGTCAGACTGGAGAGCCTGACTGGGAAATCTGCCCAGGGCTGGAAAACAATCAACAATTCCAGTCCCCAATTCCCAACCCACCCCCTCCAATTCCCATCCCATTGCCCAGTCCCAATTCTGCACCCCCAGCTGCCCATTTCCAACTCTCCTCCTCCAATTCCCACCCCATTTCCCAATTCCCTCCCCAATTCCCCACCTCCATCCCCAATTCCCACCCTCCAAATCCCAAATCCCAAATCCCATTCCCCAAATCCCAAAATTCCAGGATGTTGGAGGGCAGGAGCTCAGGGCAGATGTAAGGCACAGGATCCTTTTTGATCCTCTCCCAATTCCCCACATCCCAAATCCCATTCCCAATTCCCCAAATCCCATTCCCCAAATCCCAAATCCCATTCCCATGCCCCAAATCCCATTCCCCAAAATCCCAAATCCCATTCCCCAAATCCCAAATCCCATTCCCCATCCCATCCCACCATTCCAGGATGTTGGAGGGCAGGGGCTCAGCACAGATGTAAGGCACAGGATCCTTTTGATCCTCTCCCAATTCCCAGTCCCCAAACCCCATTTCCCAATCCCCCAAATCCCAAATCCCATTCCCCAATTCCCCAAATCCCATTCCCAATTCCCCAAATCCCAAATCCCATTCCCCAAATCCCCATCCCACCATTCCAGGATGTTGGAGGGCAGGAGCTCAGCACAGATTTAAGGCACAGGATCCTTTTTGATCCTCTCCCAATTCCCCACATCCCAAATCCCATTCCCAAATCCCCAAATCCCATTCCCCACATCCCAAATCCCACTCCCCAAATCCCAAATCCCACCATTCCAGGATGTTTGAGGGGAGGGGCTCAGCACAGATGTAAGGCACAGGATCCTTTTTGATCCTCTCCCAATTCCCAAATCCCATTTCCAATCCCCCAAATCCCATTCCCCAGATCCCAAATCCCACCATTCCAGGATGTTGCAGGCCAGGGGCTCAGCACAGATTTAAGGCACAGGATTCTTTTTGATCCTCTCCCAATTCCCTGATCCCATTTCCAATCCCCCAAATCCCATTCCCCACATCCCAAATCCCAAATCCCATTCCCCAGATCCCAAATCCCACCATCCCAGGATGTTGGAGGGCAGGAGCTCAGCACAGATGTAAGGCACAGGATCCTTTTAGATCTGTCCCAATTCCCAATCCCCCATTTCCCTCTCCCATTCTCAATTCCCAAATCCCATTCCCCACATCCCAAACCCCAAATCCCATTCCCAATTCCCCAAATCCCAAATCCCACCATTCCAGGATGTTGGAGGGCAGGGGCTCAGCACAGATGTAAGGCACAGGATCCTTTTTGATCCTCAGGTAATCCTGCTTCAGCCTCTGCGTCGCCGTGGTCGGGGCCCTCTTGTTGCTGCTGCTGCTCATCTGGTTAATTAACAACAGCTCGTTAAGAGTCATTAAAATTGAATTAACCCACAAATACAATTTCAGTAAGCCTCATAGAATGTGTCCCCAGGTTTTTTCTAAAATCCACTCTGGGGGTTGGATTGGAGGTCGAAATTCAAATATTCTGATTTTTTTAAGGAGCAGGAATCGTGGAAAATCTTAATAACATCAGCTAATTAAAGTTTATTAACGTATTAAACGGAAATAATTAAATTTGTTAATATAAAAACGTGCTCCACAGGTTGTGTTTGAGATAGAAATTTAATTACTTGGATTTTTAATGAGCAGAAATAACGGAAAGCTTAATAATAAAACCACAAGGAATTTTATTTTATGGGCTGTATTCGAGATAGAAATCCAGGGATTTGGATTTTTAAGGAGCAAGAATCGTGGAAAATCTTAATAATATCATCTAATTAACAAAAAAAAATTCATTAATACCATTTTAATAAGCACAGAACTTTACAGAATGTCTCTCCAGGTTTTTCTAAAATCCACTTTATGGGTTGTATAGAAATTCAATTATTTGGATTTTTATTGATTTAAACCTGCAATGTTTTATTTTGAAATCACAAAACTGAGATTCTTCTCTCTTCAAAAAAAACCCCAAACAGCTTTAATTTTATGGGAGGGAGGGAAAGGGAGGAGGGAAAAAAGAGAAAAATGGGAGAAAAAAAGGGGGGGAAATAAAGAAAAATAAGATTAAAAGGGAGGAGAAAGGGGGGAATAAGAAAAAAAAAAGGGGAAATAAGGAAAAAAGCAGGGAGAATAAGGGGGGAAATAAGGAAAAATAAGGAAAATGAGAGGAAAGGGGAGAGAGGGGCTGAAAGGGGAGAGGAGAAAAGGAGAAAAAATAAGGAAAAAAGAGGAAGAAAAGGGGGAAAAAAAGGGGGAAAGGGGAGAGGTAAGGAGGGAGGGACTGAGAGGAAAAGGGGAGGGAGGGCATGAAAGGGAGAGGGGGGAAAAAGGAAAGGGAAAGAAAGGGAAAGAGGAACGAAAGGACTGGAAGGGAGAAAGAAAAAGGAGAAAAAAGCGGAAAAGGGAAGAAAAAGGGGAAGGAGGGAGAAGGAAGGGAGGGAGGGAAAGAGAGGGAAGGAAAAAGGGAAAGAGGAAAGGAGGCACTGAAAGAGAGAAGGGAAAGGTGGAAAAGGGAGGGAGGAAGGGAGACAAGAAGAAGGGAAGGAGAGGGAGAAACAGCCGGAGATGAGAAAAGGAGAGAAGGAGAAAGGGAGAACGGCAGAGAAGGGGGGGGTGAGACAGGAAAGCAGCCAGCCCGCCCGCCCGCCCCTCCCGGCTCGCTGCCGACGCAGGCCCCGCTCACCTCTCCGCGGCCGCCAGGCTCCGGGCGGCCCCTCCTGCCCGCGGCCGAGGGACGGAGGCAGGCGGGGAGGCGGCGGCCGGGCCGCGATGGCGGCGGGAGCGGGCGGGGCGGGCAGCGGCGGCCGGGGCTCCCTCACGGCTCCTGCCAAGATGGCGGCGCGGGGCGGCACTTCCGGGAAGGAGCGGCGGCGCTTCCGGGGCTCGAGCGGCTTCCGCTTCCGGTGGTGCCGCCGCCTGGCGGGAACGCTGAGGGGAGGGAAGGGCTGGGCGGGGAGGGCGCGCTGTGTCGCGATATAAAAGCGATAAAAACCCGCCGTGGTGGCATATCCCGAGCGGGGAGGGAGCCGCAGGATGATCCGGTCCTGCCTGGGATACGGCAGCAATCCCAGGCTGGGCGTGGCAACGGTGTCCAAACGCTGGCGGAGCTTTGGTTGTGACAGATCCTGAGGGGGAAGGGAGGACCCGCAAATACCATTAAAAAAAAAAAAAAAAAAAAAGGTGCTGGATTTGAAAAGAGGTCGCGGTGTTGTCTTATTTTCCTTTCCTAAAGGATTGGCCTAAAGTGGCTTTTTGTTATAAATATGAATATTTTCTTCAGATTCCCACTATGCATAAAACGGGAGCTGGAGAGAGGCTGTTTATGGAGCGACAGGACAGAAAACAGCGTGAAGATTTAGATGAAGTTTGGGAAAAAATCCTTCCCTAGGAGGATGGTAAGGGCCTGGCACAGATTTCCAAAAATAAAAAATAAAAAAATAACCCAAGAGAGATCGCTGACCCCAAAAGCAAAGAGGTTATTTCGAATATTCACATCCTGCCTCCCTGAATTCCCTCCCAATTCCAGGTGCGGGATGAGTCACTTCCAGGTCTGAGCCCCGAGCAATGGCATTTCCCACCTAAAATAATCCCTTTTCCTGGCACTTTTGGTAGGAATTGTTCATGGAGTGCTCCTGAGCATTGTGCTGGTTTAATCTCTGCCCAAAAGGCAATTTAGAAGTGTTTGCTTTCCCTTGTTTTTTGGTGTTTTTGTCCTCCTAAGGGGACGAAAAACAGGGAAAAAACAAAACAAAACACACACACACACACAAAAAAAAAAAAAAAAAACCACAAAAAACCAGGGATAATAGAGAAAACCAGGGAATCTCTGCCTGGATCTTCCCAGAAAATCGTTCTCCATGGAACCAGCTGGAATTCCACAGCGAGTTCTTGCGGCAGAACTTTTGGATTTGTTCAAAACAGAACCTTAATTAGGATATAAGAACAATTAAGACAAGTTCATATTCCCAGGCATCATTTCCTGGGAATCATTGGGATTTCCTTCCTCTCCTCCTGGCACCCCCAATTAATGACAGTAATTAACCAGCATTGCTGAGTCCCCTGATGATAATATTTTTAATTTTTTTTGCTGGAATCAGAGCCTTTTCCCTTGGATTTCTTCTCCTGGGTGAGGAGGGGAAGGGGAGGGAAGAAATTCCAGACTCAGGGGTTGGTTCCCTGCTCCCTGTTCCTGATTTTTTTCCAACACATTTGATTTTTTTTATTTTTTTTTTTCAAACAAATTTGATTTTTTTTTCCCAACCCCCATTCCCTGGGATTAAAATCATTCCTTTATTACCCTGCAGGATTCTTAATGATTCATTAATTTATTACCCCTGGATGTGCCCTTTCCAAAGTTATTCCCTTTATTCCCAAATTTCCTTTAAAGTCAGGGATGCTCTGCCTGGGTCTTCCCAGAAAATTTTATTTTTTTTTTTAATTGGGATTCCGTAGGGAGGTTTTGTAGCAAAATGCTCTGAGTTGTTTAAAACAGGATAATAACTGGAATATAAGAAAAATAATTGGGATGTAAGACAAATTTAGAAGATCCTTGCTGAGCTGATCAAGAGGAAGACCAGGGGGGAAAAAATGTGCCAGGGATAATGAGGGAAATCAGGAAAAATGCCAGGAGTGGTGATGAAAATCAGGGAAAAAATGACAGGGAAGGTGAAGAAAACCTGGAAAAATGTCAGGGATAAGGGAGAAAACCAGGAAAAAATGCTGGGGTAATGAGGAAAACCAGGAAAAAATGCCAGGGAAAAGGGAGAAAATCAGGGAAAAATGCCAGGGATAAGGGAGAAAATCAGGGAAAAATGCCAGGGATAAGGGAGAAAATCAGGAAAAAATGCCAGGGAAAAGGGAGAAAATCAGGGAAAAATGCCAAGGAAAAGGGAGAAAATCAGGGAAAAATGCCAAGGATAATGATGATAATTTTATTTTTCAGAATTCCTACAAAAAGCATCGTGGGTATGAGCGAGGAGCGAGTTCACCTCTCCCAAGAAATTCCAAATTTTCGGGAAAAAAACACCCGGGAAAGGCTGCAAAAATCCCCTTGTGGATGCAAACTGAATGGATCACACCGAGATTCCGAGCTTTTCTGAGCTCCAGGATTGGTGACAAGGAAAATCTCCAGCTCTGACCTCCTGAGAGGAGAATCCCACGGGCACTCCTGGAAAAGCTGGGAGCCGAAATATTCGGGATTTGACACCCTTGGGAATCAGAAAATAATCCAGGAGCTGGCACATTCCAGCTGAGATCGAGGAATATCCCATAAAAAATCTCTTTTCCAGCAGGGATGACTCCCAGCTGTGCTGGCGCAATTCAGGAGCGGTGACAAAGCCATCCCAGGGCAGGTGACATCACCAAAGCCCTGGACAAACACCAATTAACAATTCAATTAACGATTCACCCCCCCTCGGTGTCATCAGGGCTGACTCGCTGGTGAAGCAACAGGCACTGGAGAGGGGAAAAAAAAAATAAAATTTTCCGAGGTTGGAAAAGTTCAAAGAGTTTGGAGCTTCCCAGGTGGGTTTGTCGGGGATTTGGGGATTTGGGAATTTTGGGATTTATCACTGTTGGATTTTCTGGTGGGTAAGGGGAATGAAATATCTTCATCTGAGTCTATATAATATATACTATATTGTATATTCTATACCATATCCATATTATATATTATATGTTATATGTTATATGTTATATGTTATATATTATATATTATATATTATATATTATATATTATATTGTATATTGTATATTGTATATTGTATATTGTGTATTATATATTATATATATTATATATAATATATATGTTATGTTATATATGTTATGTTATGTTATATGTTATATGTTTATGTTATATGTTATATAAAATATAATAGAAATAATATCCGTAATACAAACATACATGGAAATAATGTTAATAAGCATGGACATATAAATAATATATAATAATATAAACATAAAATGTATAAAAATATATAAAATTATATAATGGCTATAAAGATATTACATAATCTATTATATATATTATATTTATGCTTATATGTGATCTCTATTAGATTTATATGTTAGATTTATATTATGTATTATATAATATAATACATTATATAATTATAATATAGAAATATAATGTGTAAATATAATATAGTATATCATATATAATATATGCTATTTAATATGTAATATATAATATATAATAAGTATATAATATAGAATATATAGTATATATAGTATATAGTATATAATATTATACAGTATATAATATATAGTATATAATATATAGCATATAATATATAGTATATAATATGGTATAAATATAATATAATGTAAATATATAATATATAATATATTATATGTAATATATAATATATACTATATACTATATACTATATACTATATATTATATACTATATAATACATAACATATAATATATAATATATAATATATAATATATAATATATAATATATAATATATAATATATAATATATAACAGATAATAGATAATAGATAATAGATAATAAAATGATATTACAGAAATACAAACAATACATAAAAGCAGCAAACATAACTATATACATAAAAAATACAAACAATACCTATAAGATAAACCCCCCACGGAAACAACGTTCACAAACAGCCGAGAGCAAACATGCAAAGATGCTTCTGGGGGCTCTCGGGAATAATTGGGAATTTCTGAACCCCGAACCCTTCCCCGCAGCCTCTGCACCCCTGGGCGGTTCGGGATGGCCCCCAGGGCTCCGGAGCAGCTCCCGCATCCATCCCGAGGCTCTCCCTGCATCCCCAGGAACATTCCCGAGCATCCCCAGGAACATTCCCCAGCATCCCCAGCAACATTCCCGAGCA